>JAGDQP010005761.1:52690-76140 GCA_022664845.1 Lepisma saccharinum | reverse complement strand
ATATAAATACAGGGTGACCCAAAGGAAACTTCCCATTCCGTTAATTTCGTAACCAATTGAATTCCAGGAGGAATCTCGACACACATCCCCTTTTAATTTAAGCGAGAATGTTTCATCGTGGTCAAACATTCCATGTTGTCAAATTTTATTGTAGTCTAGTGGGAAAAAGTGAAATTTTCTCAAATGGCAATATTGGTAAAGTAACACATCATGTCAATTCTATTTTGTGGTTCTGTTTACAAAAGAGTGTGATCATTTACTAGTTTCTTTGATAACTTTGTCAAAAATTGCGTTTGTAGCTCTCAAATATTATAAAGTGAAACTTCGTAGGTGAAGAAATATTTTACACTATTTAACGTTATGAGCGCTCCAACTACCATCGTTAGTATAAAAGAAATCCTGGAAATATCACTGTGATAAATCTAAACGTGATATCTCATGTTTTCTGGTCCAATATCACCCAACCTATGGGATGAATTCATTAATGCCGAAAATTTCAGATCACGATTGCGCGTTGGGAGGGGGAAGCACGTGGGTTTGAAGCCCGCTTCCAAACATCGTGCCTAAGTGGAAGTTATGGGGTGCGGCTTTAGTTCTAGTACTAAATCAACATTCGTCTCGTAAAATTAATAAAAACTCTGGACATTTTTAGGTACTATATTTGGCAGTATGTGTGTCGGGATCCCTCCTGGAATTCAATTGGTTACGAAATTAACGGAATGGGAAGTTTCCTTTGGGTCACCCTATATTTATAGGATATTCACCTTCGACAGGGATCAGATCAATAACTTTAATACAACATTTAAATTATCTTCAGCGCCATCTTCTATATTAAAGTGAATAGGGAATGCATAACTTCAACACGTAAGTATGAAGTGCTGCCTACCCTTCAAGCGTTCAGAACAAAATTTCGAAAACTTTGAAGTTCTGTAAGTCGTATTCCGCAAAAATCCGAAACGTAGTACTATAGAAGTATAGTATTCATTTGAACAAATTATCAATGCACTGTGGAAGTGTCATACTAGTTTTCGTGTCCCACCGGAGACAGTTTCCTTCTTAGGGCTTGGAATTCGACGAATGGGACTGACTTCCTGAAGATACTTTTTGGCGTTTGTTGTGGAGATTGATAATTCCACTAGGGACTGCAATATTTTGCTTTGTGTCCTGTTCTTTGTTCATATTATTTTATAATGTCTAATTCTAAGTATACATTGATTATTTATTTTGCTTAATTTATTTTTCTCCAAATACATGAACAGAACTGTTAGATTATGCAATCTGAACTGTGACATCTTTCCCAACCAAAATTCGTGGCGTCTCTCCTCTGTATGAGAGGGAAGCCACCCATCGCTATGCTCTACAAATATGCATAACACGAAACGTCATCAAATAAGTCTCCTCTTTTAACACGAAGTAGTAATAAGCAATATACGCATCTTCTCACATGCTTATGCTAAATGTGATAATGTCGAACATTCAGGAACTTTTCATCAAGATCGGGAATCCTTTTTAGGGGCATACTGTATGAATCTGATTAACAAAATAGACCTTTAAAGCGATTAATACTATCTTCGTACACTTCTAAAATGAAATTATGTTTCACAAATATTTTTTCTCATTTATAATATCCATAACCATGCTTGAATTGAAGCATATGGAATCTGTGAAATAATAGAATATAGAAATATGTATTTCATAACAAGAGAGAATCGCTCATCCAGTAATGTCAAAGATGATGAGAAGACATTGGTATTTGTATGGCACTGATCTACTTCACAACACATTTTTACTTTTCTTGGGAAGGCTGAAAGGAGGTGAAGCCCAAAATTGGGGAAACGACCGCCTCCACTCACCGTCCCTTAGCGACGTCCTTTCCCAGTATTTTTCACAGTTTGGGTTTCAGTACCACATAAATTTATTATTATTTTCATATCCATATCGGTTTAAACCCTCATATAAATATTTATGCTTTTTGAAGACCACAGGTGGAAGTGTGGTTGCGGGCAATATGTGTAGTTCATTTCCAAAAGCGCCCTAATCCACAAAAAAGTAAAATTGAAATATTGGCATTATTGTTACATTTCTTTATTTTCTACCACGTTAGTAAAAGTTTATAATTCCAGAAGGACTTTACAATCATTTATCATAAAAAAATGAATGCAAAAAAAAAAACACAAAATTAACGGGGTATATACAGATGCTTATCAGAATAATGGAAACACCTGAACGAAAGTCCAACTTACCAGATTAATATGGTGTCGGGCCACCTTTCGCCTTCAGAACAGCCTTGATGCGACGTGGGATGGAGGCATAGAGGTCGTGAATGGTAGCAAGTGGAATATTACACCATTCCTCATGCAGGGCATCGGCCAGTTCTGTGAGAGAGGATGGAGGTGGAAATCGTCGCCGGAATCGTGTTTCCAAGATGGACCACAGATGTTCAATTATGTTGAGATCTGGGGATTGGGCGGGCCAGGGGAGATGTTGAACTTCATCCCGATGTTCCTGAAACCACGCTGCAACAACTCCAGCTATGTGAATGGGTGCATTATCTTCCTGGAATATGGCGTCATTGTCCGGGAACAACATCCGGACCATAGGATGCAAGTGGTCTCCTAAAATTGCGACATAATCGTTGGCAGTGATGCGTCCGCGAAGTGTGACCACAGGACTCAATGAAAAACATGATATTGAGGCCCGCAGCATCACCGTGCCGCCGCCATGTTTCACAGTTGGGCGGAGACACTGCAGATCATACGCTTCTTTGGGCGTTCTCCACACATAAACACGGCCCGTGGTTTGGAATAGGGTGAATGGTGACTCATCCGACCATACCACACGTTTCCAGTCGTCAACGGTCCAAGTTGCATGGTCGCGGCACCATTTGCGGCGTGCTAAAGCGTTCTGGTCCCTGATGAGAGGTTTGGCCCGTGCAACACGACCCCGTAAATTCATGTCATGTAATTCGCGGCGGACTGTGATTGTCGAAACAGGTTGGGGGAGGTGCTGATTGAGTTCCTCCGTCACTTGCGCCGCAGTGGCACGACGGTTCCGCGTGACAATGCGCTTTAATACCCGGCGTGCCCTGTCACTGATGCTTTTCTTCCGCCCACTGTTCCGCTTCCCCGATGTGGTTTTCCCGTGTGTTGTGTGGGCCGTCATCACCTTCGACACTGTCCCTGGCGACACACCTAACACACTAGCCACTGCCGTCACACTCACTCCACATAACCGCGCACCAACAATTTGCCCTCTTTGAAACTCTGAGAGGTCTCCCATTTTACACTACCTCCGTCTGCTGCAGCCACTGCACACTCCTGTTCCACGACGCCTGACGTAGTATGGAGACCGACCTAACACACCACCACCAGCAGTCCGGCGCTGCGGTCGCCACGACACCACTGCCAACCCATACATCTGACGTGTTGCCAACTACAGGTGTTTCCATTATTCTGATAAGCATCTGTATATGTTATCTTTCTCAATCTTTTCTTTTTTTCAGGGGAGGAAGTAAAATCTTTGTAACCTAAAACTTCTATCATTATTTCTAACAATAAGATACTCATGGTAGCAATTTATTCCTACTTTTGAAAAATAAGAAATGTATTACAAGTGTTTTTGTCTATTTCCTAACATTTATAGCGCTTGGATAAGGGCTGTCTTCGAAATGACCACACATATATTCGCTATTTGCTTCCGAAAGGCTTAAAGTGCTGAAGCATTGGAAAACTAGATTTATCAGAACCTCGACCTAGGATCCCATTTTATCTTAATTTTACTCGTAAGAGAAGCATGAATTATTATTTTTTAATGCCTACTGAAATTACCATACATTTGGGGGCAAATCGTGAATTTAGGATCGTATATCATACCTTTCTATCCGGATGAGAAACCGATTAACGACTAAATAATTTCTGATGAATGTTACCACAGTTGGTCTCTTACATCAGGATTACATATAATTTACAGTAAATACAAATTTTCGAAAGTAAATAACAATATAAATGGATAAAAAAGTTAATATCACAATTTACAGTAGTAGTGAATTTAAATTTTCAATTAGATGATTTGGTAATAATACTTAAATTGTTGTACATTTCAGAGTTAATATTTTCTTCAAAATGTCGAATTACAGTACCATCTATTATTCTACTCGGATGCATAAAAATCAAATAATAAAAAATTCAATTAAACACAATGACATAAATATAAATATGACACAATGACATATACTTATGTAGATTAGGAGCAATGCATTAGAACTTTAGATCTAACGGTGACTTACAAATTTAATATTGTTCATTTTCGTCTTGTTTGTAGTTACTGAGATTGAAGAGGGGGACAGCTGGGGAATGGAAAGTGATTTAAAAAGGACCTGGCAGTTTCAGATTCATGGTCATAATTTTCTCAAACCTTCAAATGATTAAGAATCAAGGTTGAATGTCTGGATGTATGGCTCATCTTTGACTTGTAGTGACTAGGAGAGAAACAAAGGAGAAATGTTAAGGAATTTATCATAGCTCTTTCAAAGTTCTAGGCCATGAAGAATTCAACGTTGTATAGCTGTCCTTGTGTAGCTGTCTACTTTTCTGTCTGCACCTTGCATAAACCTAGGTATAAATAAACCTTGCACTAATGCATGCTATTAAAACCTAAAATTAAAAGTGAATTTCTTTCACATACTGCTTACACATTTGCAAAGACAGGTATCAACACATTAATAAACACATGTACGACTATGTAGGAATTTCTTAATTATTCAGCTCTGTTTTCATAGACATTATGATGAACACAGTTCCAAATTTGCCATGGTCAGATTTGTTCAATTGTTGAACAGCACACAGGAAAATTTTGAAATAATCTCTCACACACTACATTTGAAACTTTGTTTTGCTTTCTGATACCGAGATTAATAGTGGCGTGATATTTCATGTGTTTGATTTGTTTTCACAAAGTATTCACTGCGAATACCGAAAAACCCACACAATAAACGATCTTGTGATAATGTAGTTTGTATGTTCCCTCTAGATGGCAAACCATGTTTGTGAAATTACTGCCATCAATGGAAGATTTAATGTACTACATTTTAACATTCTCTGTGCTACAGCAATCCGATGATAGGTTTCTGAAGACGAATTATATTTTTTCCCAATTGTTTAGACATTAGTTTTGTGAATGAATCAATGAAAGTTGTATAATTTCGTGATTAGTGCTCAGAATTCGTAAATGGAAGCAAACTGTCAAAATTTTGCGAGTATTTCGTGAATTAAAATTTTCGATTAATGATTAACGATTTTCACAAAGCGTTAGCAGCCATCTATCTGCTTTATGAGATATCTTGAGTGTTTAAAATTTTCACAAATTCGCAAGTCGCGAAATTCTATTGTCTCTACTAATTACTGAGAATTTAAGAGCAGGCGAAATGGAAAATGCTTGAGTTATAACAATCTTAGGCTATCACAAGTTACTATCGAATCAATACTTATGAAAAACATTTAAAAGATTTCAGCTAAAAACAAGTAACACTCATATCTGACAAAACATAAGCAAATTTTAATTAACTTTTTGCAAAGTGTTATTTACAGCAAATGAACACCTAACGTAACATTGGTTTCATTTAAGCAATCATTAATAAGATCGTCAGTAGAAATTTTCTTAACCTCTTTTCGCTCCACAGCCAAATCATCCACAGAAATTGATGACCGATGGCAGTTTTTCAGTCTTTTTTGAACAGAAAAAAAATCATTTGTTAGAGGCAGTGGTGGTCGGCAATGTTACACAAATTTCCAATGACAAGATAAGAATAAATAGCGAATTAAAGCAGCCTTCTATACTGTGGATATATCATATTGAGCTCAGTGTCTTAAGGTGGACACCACGAAATAATCCGGATTCAAGTCCGGCTAGAGGCAGAAATCTTACACCCGCTGACACTGAGGTACGCTAATTGAATGAACAGATTCAGTAAATAAGTTCTAATCGAAACAGAAAAATAAACAGCTTAGAGTCTTATTTTAGGTAACAAAAACTCCACAAGAACTCAACCAACTAACTGACGATATTCTACATGATGTCACAAAGTAAATATTGTGGTGCCAAAACTCTTATAATGATGTGATCCCACAACTTGAATAAAGATTGGATCTACACATCAAAATTTGCAAAAATAAATGTGTTTCTACATTGATGATTGGTCCTACAAAACTGGGGAAACCAGAGCAAGGACAATAGCACTGAACTTCCTCTGAACTAAACGAAATTTTCAGCTCTGGTAGAGAGGGAAGACAACACTTATAAACAAAAAAATAATAAAATAAAGGCCTCCCTTAAGAGCATCACACTTTTTTAGAAATACTAGAACATTTTTAGACAAAGGAAATTAAATTTGTAAAACATGTAATACCCCACATAGAACTTAAAACTCCCTTACAAATTAATATAAAGAAAACGCTTTTATCGGACCTACTTATTAAATCTAAACCCCCTTTACATATAGGCCCTGAGATATGAATCGAAGGCTGCCCACCAATATATATACACATCCAGTCTAACCAATATATAAATACATCTACGGAGAAACATAAAAATGAGACAGTTAAAATTAATCCGAAGGGACTGCTAACATTAATAAAGAAAATGGCTACTTGCTATACTTAGCACAAAAATGCCAATACGCCAAACAAAAAGAATAGCGAGAACAAAGAAATAAGCAAAAGTTCTCAATATAAGACTTACATGACGCAAGTTGTTTCGTCTTGTGGCAATTCTACAAACCAAACTCGGCCGAACGACTCAGGAATGCCCAGGAAAGTAAGCACAAAAGGAGACCTACTAATGTTCATATTATAATAATTTCCAAAAACACATTTTTAAAAAGCACAGGGTTTACGAAGCTGCTTATGTACGGACTTAAACGTAAAAAGTGCGTAGAAAATTAACAAGGCACCGAGGCAAAGCCAAAGCAAAAATTAAAACGAATTAATTATGAAGAAAGTAAATGTTCTCAACAGAACAGGTGCACACCAAGCAAAAAAAAAAAAAATCAGATGATCCAATCGAATACATTATCCGGGAGAATAAGCAGTAGCAAAACAGTTGAAGAATTCCAGTCAGCAAAACCATACCTTCTAGAAAATTGTATAAGTCGCTTAGAAATTATTAACTAAACAGTACATACTGAAAGGTGTACAGTCATTTTCAGTACCTTGGAATCACATATTTCAGCTAGTACGAGCTAAAGCAGAACAATGAAAACAAAATTCTTTTAACCTCTTCTGAAAGATATAAAAACGAATAGGACAACCAAACTACTCATCTCCTACACACTTATACCCTAAATGACCATACACAAACAAAAACTATGTGCCGAAAATAACATACAAGTGGCCGAGTGGCAATTGCGCTCCTCTGTTATACGCAAGGTCATAGGTTCAATTCTCGTAGAGGTTCATGAAACGAAGGTTTGGAATCAATTTTACAAAAGATATGCACTTCCAATCCTTAAAATCGACTGACTTGCTGTAGGCGTTAACAATGATTCAACAACAAACAATGCACTAAATGTGAATACTTATAAAATAACAAAAAGTGCAATTAATAATAATAAACATCAGAATACATTTGCCGAGCTGTCTGCGGCGGTAGGCCATCGGCTCGAAGGTACCGGTTTCAAGTCCCGGCAGGGGCTCATCAGTCACAGTGCCTTCCTAAATCCATCATTCTCCTACTTACTTGTTTTAAATTCCTCTGCGGTGTAAAAGACCTTGGTTTTAAGCTTTGTAAGTGATTACTTAATAATGAAGAGAAGCCTTGTATGGTTTGTGTCAGAAGTTTTTGGAAATTTATATTTTTAAAGAAGTAATCCTTCATATATGTGGTTATGTTACATTTTAGCAAATATCTTATCCCAGGTACAACTAACTTATAATTATTTCTAGTACTATATGTATGAACATTTACATTAACCAGCACACATAGGAAACTGTTAACATGTTCAATAGTGTGGAACTATCTCGACATGATTCACACGGTTTTAAATTATTGATACACCTAATGGCTTTTTTTCTACGACTTGGAAACAGTTTTTTTTTTCAGTAGAGTTTCCCATAAAATGCAAGTAATAATACATTTCTGCTAACACATATTTTAGTTTCAAGAGTAAAAAGATTGCTCTGGTTAGTTTTAATCAGACGACCTAGGTTTTAGGTCCAAATCAGTGAAATAGAAACGATTGATTATGATCGCGTAATTCCACCTGCTAGTGTTAAGATTTGAGAAGTCGGCCATGTAAACTGAAAGTTTCCAATATGTTTCTTCCTCAGTTTCACCAGATGAATTATGCTGGCCGCTATTTCCCTTATCCCTCTTTCCCAAATGGCTCAACGAATGATGGTATCCCACAGATATTTGATAAGCTTAGTGCAGATCTGTCTGCACAGCACAAAGAAACTAATATTAAATTAAATAAGGTTTAATTGAACGTGAATCACAGTGAATTTAACACTAATTTAACGTTGAGGTAACGACAGTTCCCAGTCTTTCGGCTTCTTCTTGTCATTCAGTATTTCTTCAATATCTCACAATTTTAAATTTGTAACATGTGCCCAACTGTATTTTATTTTTCATATTACTGAATGTAGATGGCTCCATTTTGGTGTTATGTAGATGTAGTTTGTAGCGTTTAGCTTTTAGTATATTATTATTATTATTATTATAGAAAATCTTATTAATATTATAGAATTATCTTAGAAAATACGAATTCTTGATTAACAGAGATAAAAAAAACGATTTTAACTAGCATGATTCACACTCTTATGTGAATGCCAAAGCTATACTGATGTTATACTGATTGCACCTAATTACTTAGAATAGATTTTATAAATTTATTGTAAGTAATGTTTAAATATTTCTTTATTCTATGACTACGTATCCTGTAAAATTTACTGTAAAGGTTTTAACAATGTTAATGAAGACAATTATGTAACTGTGTAATATTCTCGATACGTATTGCATTAGCCTACATGGCGAACATTTCGTTCGCTTCTTACGGATTTGTTACCGTTTTCGTACCGTTCTTCTTCGTTTTATGCGTCCTGCACTGTGATTGGTGATTACGCGTTTTATGACATGAGTCCGACTCTAAGTAAGATTCTGAGTGATCATAGCTTGTGAAGATGTAATAAAATAACTTCAAAATAAATATATCCACTGCAATGGCGAACCAAAAGTATTTTTAAAAAACTGGATAGAACGTTCTTTATTTTATTAGATATAAATTATCTCGCAGTACATAGAGTCCAAAACATCTTCAAATATTTTGTGGTCAGATCGGCAGCGTGGTCTCCTGATTCTACTGTTTGCCATATTGGACGGAAAGTATATGTTTGCGGAATTATAAGCTGAGCAGCCTAGGCTAGCTGTAGAATTCGTGTTACTTCGGAACATTTGAAGCTCGTTTATATTTTGAAGTACTTATATGATATCTTGTTACGATGTCCATCATGCTTATCTCCTTCGTTCCTCCGGCTCCGCTGCTACTGATCATCCCGATATGGCAAGCAATCTGAATTTATGCTTCTGTGCTTTTCACGATCGTGGGCTTTTGGCACTTTGGTAGTGAACAAATGGAATGGCAGGAATCATGGTGACTATTTCAAAATCTGTTATTAATTTTTAGTTTTAGATATGTAATCTACGAAAATTATAACCTCATAAATATGAAATTTTTGGAAGTAATGTAACACATTTTTTATGTAACATTGGAATCAGTACAAGAACCCCTTCGGGGTAAACGGAAGAGTGACGCAAGAATTCTACTCATAAAATAAGTTATATCCATTTTGCGAGTCACTTTCTTTGTGTCACTATGGTGGAATTGTTTTCTTTGTAATAAAATTATGAGACTTTGTATCCTACCTTCCCCCATAGTGACACAAAGAAAGTCACTCGCAAAATGGATATCACTTCTTTTGTTAGTAGAATTCTTGCTTCACTCTTCCCTTTACCCCGAAGGGGTTCTTGTACTAATATCACTTACTTTGTAAGACTGCATATTTAGACAAAATATTGTAATCTTCATACAAAAGGTTCATTTTGGACAATGGTAGACTCCGTATCTCGAAAACGGTAACTCCTATGAGATAATAAGTATCGATTTGCTTCTATGAGGCCCGCAATTGGCCTCCAAAACTCCTGGTACCAACTATTTTTTGCTAAAGCAAAAAGACAGACAAACTTATAGAGGTCATTTTCTATCATCTGTGAAAATTCTGTGATTGGGCTAGTCATAACTTTTGAACCCCTTCAGCGATTTTGACGTGTGGATACCGTTTGAAAAGAATTGAAGCGTAGATTACGATTTCGAAAGTTTCGGCCGCGTATATGCTCTGAGATCAGTGCTTCCACCAGAAATGTGATATTCTAAATTTTTCTCGAACCGCCCTAGGGGGTCCCAGGGAGATCCTACCGACCCATTTTTTTCTGTGTCTTAGTGTAGCAAAAAAGCTTTCAAATACAAGTTCAAGCATGACAACCGGGTTGATAGTTCGCTAGGTCCGAAATTAGCTGTATATAATGTGAGTGCCGCTAACAGACTCATTTCTTAGCGTCACTCGAAGAAGACTCTCGTTAAACAATATTTCGATTATTGATATAAATCTATTCAATAGCAAATTGTCAGTTTTCCCGAGATTTTCTCGGACATAATTTGGAATTTATATTTTTATTTTTATCCTAAAAATTCTGACAATGTACCCAAAAATTTTACGTTAAAATTATTACATAAACATGACAGTACTTCACATTTTCGTATATAAAGTATTTTCTATGATAATCAATTTCTCCTGCCTTGAATTTTTCTGTAGCCCAATTGACCTAGTAATTATTTTCCGTCTAAGATACCCAGAAAAATTCAAGAAGGATATATTTCTAAAGCTAGACATTATAAGTGTAATGAGACAATCGTAACAGTTTTGATGCCAGTTAGGTGTAATAATTATATGGTAAAATGCTTTGGTATTATTATTATTTTCTTTGAATAATATCATATATAATGAAGGCCAGTGACAGTGTTACTAAGTTCCCCCTTTAAGAAAATAAAATACCTTAATATACAGTAGGAATGTTTTTCATTACACAATGCAGCAGTAGTTTAGTATAACTGACATACAATGAACAGCTAATAATAAACAGTGTTGAAATTGTTCTTGTCTTTAGAATTAATACAGAACGTATCGGTACAATGTAGAAATAAAGTTCGTCGTTCTTTAAGTAAATAATTGACTATCGACATTAGTAATTATCTCTACCGTTAGGTGTATTGTTATGCAGGCAATTGACGTCGAAGTTGTTTTACGAATATTTAAGTTAAGAGGACAGACGTGGGATGTTCTCTCTAGCTTTGAGGTCACCCATTATTTCCAGAAGGACAGATGCTTTCTGCTTCACCAGTTGGAGTATTTATATTTTAGTTCACCGTTGACAGTATACCACGATGAAAGACTTGTTAAGTCTCACGCTAAATATGTGAGTCACACGCATTCAAGCATCAACTCACGCAACTGCAAACTCACGCATTTGGAGAAAATGTGCAAAATTTAAAGCTTATGCTATAAAGTAAAAAAAAAAGACTTTCTAGAATGGCAGCATTCAAATAGATGTAGGGTATGGAGAAAAATTGTTAAATTAATCAGATCGTAAACTATTTCAATAACTTTAATGGCTGTTAGTTTTGTTTAAGTTTCCAAGTAGGATCTAGGCCTTCTCTGAAAACCGAAATTACTTCTTACCGTACGCTGTGTGTTTTTTACAGTACTTTTGTGATAATTAACGTCTGTGTTGTAACTTTTGGTATGTTTCGTCGTTTCTCACGCAATCTCCCGCATTTACCCCCTTCCAGGTTGGGAAACCTCACGCATTGACACTTCTCTATATTGACAAGTCTGCGATTAGGTTAGTTTGTTTTCATTCCCGAGTTAGTTAAGACAGCTATTTTTACTTTTATATTCTCGAATCGTTGCGCACTGTTTATGTTTCATATGGGAAACGTAGGGAGAGTAAGTGCAAGTTTTCTGATAGCCTTGTACTTCCTGTTGATTATTACATGATCAGATGTGTGATGTTAGATGCGTTTTTTTTTTCTTGAACATGGATGAGGATCATGTTCTTTCTTCCAGCTTCCCTACATGCTTCGTTCTCTGTTCAGCTTATGAATAGCTATTGTTTTCGTGGCACAGTATGAGTTTAGGATAAAGATGATGTTAGTTTGTGGAAGTACGTTTATACGTAGGTGTTGGAAGTATATGAAAGTATACGTGTGTCCGTGTTTTGGTTAATGATATAAGCAAATAAGAGTTCATAAGTTACTTTTACGGTAAAGAATTTAAGTGCCAAATCATAATGAAGCTCAAATGGAAGTGAATTTCTTTAAAAGTGGCCTAAATTAGGATCTCCCGAACAAGGGATTAACATCTTCAAACTTACATCTCTAGCTAATGAAAGACTAAAACAGAGAGGAAAGCAGGTTGTTATAGTTGCTAAAATATGAAATAGCATTCAATAAATATTTAGTAACAAGTGGAGAGAGAGAGAGAGAAGCACGTTTGGGCAAAATCCTGAAAAAGAGCCGAACTTCAAATCTCTCGCTTGCATAAATTAGAGCGCACACACAACCCCCGCATATATATATACTTCATTCATCCATCAACTTCCGTGTTCATTCTCAGAACAGGAAAATTTAAACTAAATAGAGAAATAATTCGCACGAGGGATCGTTATGGAGGTGAAATTAATCCATGGATAGTAAAATTATATTTTGAATGATCTGCTTGAAAAATATCCCATGTCTAATTTTCTTTTTCAAAAGAGCTCATTTTAGTAAATTTGCGCACTAATTGCTCATTTATTTAATAAATTTTATATTTCCGTTCACGCCAACGACCGTTTTAAGTCTATTGAAAAACTGTACCCACACACAAATTTCAGTAAAAAGAAAAAAAAAACTCTATTCTGCTGGATAATATTTGCATATTTGCGCACTAAAACTAAAGGAAAACATTGATACACGTAATTTCAGTCTGAAGAATCCTCTGTAACTTGGATTTTGAATCTATATCACGTATTCCGGTGTTGATCCCAGAAAGTTAGCTTAGAGCAGTAATATTCATCGTCTTTTCTCCCCGTACCCCTAGAGACACTCTTCTCACTCAGCTTCGTAACCGCAAAGTTGTTGGTATATAATTCCAGTGATACGTAATTACATCCAAAATATAATTATTTAATACATCACTTCGGATTTAATATATTTTAGTTTTAAATCGACTGTTATATTAAAACGATAGAAAGGAGAATCAAACTATTAAAAGTAAATAAAAGAACAAGAAAACACTTATTAAAGCGAAACAAAATTATCTTATTAAATTAATAAATTAATTGTAACACTAACTAAAGAAATACTTTAATCTATTTCCAGCACTCCAACTTCTTGATTCGTGGCCTAATCTTTGTGAGTGCAAGGATAAGAGCTGATTCTGAATTCAAGAGATTTCTATGTTTGTGATTCGTTACATTAAATTTAGCGCTCTAAACGACCGGTGTGTCTCTAAGCACGATTACTAGAGTTTTTGGTAAAGTGGACTCCGAACTATTTCATTTTATCGTTGCGAGTGGGAATTGAATCCGTGACCAACGTTTTGATTGATATTAGTACAGAGAAACCCTGTCCATACAAATAAGTTAAAAAGACTGACGGGAGCTGCGAAATGTAGTGTCACTAAACTCCTTGTAAGTCGTCTACTTGTTGCGAGCATAACTCCAACAATTAACAACTTTTCGAATATCATTTTTAGTGAACCATCAAAGGACATTTCCAACGGGTTTTCTTTTAATATTAACGAAACGTAAGATTAAATTGATGGCAGTGGTACAAAAGGACTTGTAATCCAATTTTGGGTGCTATCTCTCTGAATTTCTGGAAAATATTTCAAAAACTATATCCTGAGATTTTGCAAGTGGTATTGTGACGGTCCCAAACGATAACAGGTTACATGACCAGCGGAAAACTTCAACTTCAGAAAACAGGGATCCAGTGCAAAGGAAAACGGAAAAACGCGCGGGACAACGCTGATATTAGGAAGACCATCCACCAATTAATGGCCGCATACGAAACTCCAAGCGAGCAATTTCTTAGTACATTATATTCAACTTTGCACTTTGTCAGGTAAATACTGAGGCGCAACGAAAACTTAAGCTAATGAGATTGTTCCTTGCACCAAACACTATCCAAGGCAGCAGGAGCAGAAAAAGGATTGCCATCTGGTAAATTATTTTTAATGTAAGCTGGCATTCATAAACATAAACTTCAAATGTCCCATGAATGGTACACCGCCTTGCACCAGGTCAACATAAAACAACACAGCAGGGAGCTATCATCGTTGAAAAAAGTTACTCTCAATCAGCTAGTGCAATTAATAATACCTGAGAGGAACACACTACATCTCTTCAGGATTTTACTTACCGTGAAAAATCACTCTTCGAAGCACATCATTTATAAACATCGCAGATCATCTGTTTCCATATAAGATACCACAGTAATAACTTCATGCCAAAAAACAAACTTGCTGCAGTCCTGCCTCCTTATACGTAGATAATTGCCAATGTGGATTTCGAAAAAAAAAATCTAGATTGGACCTGATTTTCATTTTGCTACAAATATAAAGAAGAAATGGGAATAAAATGAAATTGTTCGCGAACTGTTCATTGATTTAAAGAAATCATGTGGTTGTGTCAACATGGAAAACTATACAATATTCTGGTACGACTTGGAGTTACAAGAAAGCTTTTTCAGATAGTGAGGGTTAAGGAGATAACATACAGAGGAATACAATTGTGGTGGATCCTTAGGTGACTCTGAACAACAGGAGTAGGAACACCTGATGCGTCCCCGTGCTTGTGAATGCAGTGAATTTGCGATAATATCTTATTTTTTAAATCCATTGATCTATTATGGAAATTCACCCGATATTGCACTCTGTCAATCATATAATATTCGGTCAAATTGAATTCTCTAATACAGCTATATCAAACTATTATCTCATTTGTAAAGATGGTGTGCCGCATTTGAGATCCTCCATTTTTTTTTAAAATTACGACAAAGCTTTTAATTGCGGCAAATGCAATTTGTCTTCTTTTAGGATTGAATTCAGTCTTACATTTATGACCATCAGTTTTTAAACACCCTGTATAAGAATCTATTAATGTTCTCGTATTATACGAGAACGGCTGAACCTATTCCAGTCATTCTTTTCATGAAGATACAGCAAACTTGAGCATAAGGCCGACCTGTGATTCCTAATATAAATTTTTAGTGTATATCATAACCAGAACCATTTACTCATTTTTGCTACTAAAAACTATAAGACATGGTCAAGGACATTTCTGATATCTAATACATTTTTTTCAATGTACATCTAGTACGTGATCTCTGATTTCTCTAGCCTAACACCATCTACTCATGAGGTGTTTTCACTGTGACAATTTGATAACTGTGCCTGTCACCACTTCGGAAATCTCTGGCGTCGACTGTGACGTGTTAGCCGATCCTAAAGAGCTTCGTTAGTGTTTGGCTACAGATATCGGGAGAAAGACAGTAGGGTAAAGATTGGTAATTTCGTGATAATGAAAATTCCGATTAATCACGAAATTATCAAATGTCACGATATTACCCCTCCAGCCTATCATATATAAATTACAAAATTCAGTCATTGCATTCCTAATCGTGCATACTAGTACGCAGTGTGACTAAATTTAATTTATTTAAGTTTTCAGGTCTTATTATCATTATTTGTGTTCGAGTGATTGGAGTGGCTGTTCTTTTTTGTAAGATTGCTTTTCCAGTTAGAAAAGCTTAATGACAATAATCAGACTTTATTGTAGTTACGAAACATTTTGTGTTTAGAATACTGAATACATGTTTGAAAATTGGTATTCATGGTTACCAGCAAAACGTAAAAAATGTTGAAATTTATTTTATAAAACAAAAGACATTGTAGAAATGACATGAAGTATAGTTACATTATAATAAATCATTTGTATGAATGGTGTTGCTCTCTCTTGTTCCAGATTCGCTTCCCGATAAGACGATTCGAACGCAGTGGTTTAAAATTTACACCGAGGAGACAACTCAGTTAGTTGAACGTTGGCTTCCCATTCGGGAGACTCTAGTGCCAACCATCCTAACTGAGGGGTTTGTTGGTTTTCCAGTCACACCAAGCTAATGGCGGAATAGTATATTCGAAACTTGGTCCTGGTTGACTTCATGTCTACATCCTCTCTCCATCCGTACATCAATAATGAGAAATTTTAGCCTTACAAAAATGTTAATAGTAACGTTAAAACTGTATCAAAATATATTTCAATAAGCACCTGAAAATAATTTTGAAGTTCTTATTAACAATTTTGTTTTCATGTTAATAGTACTCATTACTGAAGTGCGAATCAGACTTTAGTCCATGACCATATTTTGTTTCCCTGCTTCTCAACACGAATCATCTATAGGCCTATAAAATGAAACAAAAATGTGAGAAAATTTACTTGGATTCGCCCTTAATATTGTCTATAAGAGTTGTTTAATACAATAAACAGAGAGAGAGAGAAGAAGAAGCAAAAATAGATAATGTAAACACCTTCTTTGAAGTCTTTAATTTTCTCAAATCTAAGACAGACGACATTGATTCTACCTCTCTGTCCCCCACATACATACACACACACATTATATATATATATATATATATATAAAGCTCTCTTCTGTTTCATGATATTTCTATTTCGTAACTGATAATAAGTAATCATTGACTGAAATACCATACTATCTCTATGTGCTTCTTTGTCCTTCTCATTGTTTCTTCAGCTTTATCCTTTTCTTTTTTTTTCTTTTTTTTAGTCTTCAAAGATCACATTATTTTTACTTTTCGGAACATTTTTTTTTTAACATATAGAAAAAGGAAAGTAATGAAATATAAAAATTCCGGTTCCTTGCATTGCGTATTAATAAGAAAAAGATAGAAAAAAAAGATTATAGCAGAAAGAAAAAAGAAATCGCAAACAAGAAAAAAGAAAAATTATAAATAAATTTCAAGAAAACAGGAACGGGTGAAAAAGAAAATACATCCGACAGAATAGTTGCAGAAAAAAAAAAACAGGAAAAAAAACGAAATATGAAAAAAAGAAGAAGAAATAAAGAAAGATAAAGAAGAAAAAAAGAAAAGAAGGTGTCAAAAAATCTAACGGTTTCCAAGAACGATGCGATGATTCCTTATCTTTTCGCTTTTATTCCCGATCACCGTGGCAACGAAAGGAAGCAAACGAATTTTTGGTCTTTCTCTCTATCTTCTTCATCTCAAATTACCAAGAGTTGCTATAGTGACTCGTCGGGGTTTCTTACGTGTCTGTTGAAACCGGATAACGCCTCCAGGACAGTACCTTAGTATACTCTTCTTCTTCCGGAGTTATCCCGCGGTTCAAAAAGAAACAAAAGGAGATGAAGAAAAGAAGAATGCTGGTATCTTATCTGTCATTGGTTGTAGCAATATGTCTTTTGTGTATTCTTTTCAAACCAGAAAGCTAAAGCTACAGTTGACGCGTGTGGGTTTCTTTTTGACTCCGTGTATATGAAAAGAAAATGGAACTAATAGACACCAGGATAAGAAGCAAGGTCTGTTATTTTGTTATTGCTATGAGAAAATATTGGTTATTCTATTGTTGTCTTTGATGTTATGGAATTTTGTGGCTTTATTTCTGTAGTTTCAGTTCCTGAAAGCAAATTCTTTGCATTTTTCTTGGAATTTATTTATGCTCTTTAGACATCTCAGATGTTGTATCTATGATTCTATCAAAAGGAAAAAGTTATACAGTATCCTGATACGATTTGGAATTCCGAAAAAAAAAAATGGTTCAACTTGTGAAGATGTGTATCAGCGACCCCATAAGCAGAGTACGGATAGGTAATAATATGTCAGATAGTCTCAAGATTCACAACGGATTGAAACAAGGCGATGCTTTGTCACCACTACTGTCCCGTTAGAATATGCGATTTTAATAGTTAAAGGGGGCAAAAAGGGGCTATCGTTGAATGGTTTGAATCAACTGTTTGTATACGCGGATGATGTAGATTTAATAGGGGACGATATAGATGCACTACAAAGCAACACCGATGTCTTCTGTAGTAGAAGCGTGCTATGAGATAGGTCTACAAGTAAACATAGATACAACAAAATACATGATAACAAGCCGAAGACAGGGAATAACGGAATCAAGGAAATAAAAATATAAGAATTAGGGATGAGGTCATAGAGAAAGTAAACAAATTTAAACACTTGGGAGCATACGTAACAAACAAAAATGAGGTCAGGGAAGAAATAAAATGTCGGTTAGTATCAGGGAACTATGTTTCTATTCAGTCCGAAAACTTCTAACATTGCGATTAATATCAAGGAAATTGAAATTGAAAATATACAGAATGGTTATTCTGCCCGTAATACTTTACGGTTGCGAAAGTTGAAGTTCGACCATAGCAGATTAACATAAATTACTTGTGTTTAAAAATAAGGTTTTGAGAAAGATATACGGGACGATATGACTGGAGAATGGAGGAGACTGCATAATGAAGAACTTCACGGACTGTACGATTCACCAGATGTTGTAAAGATAATGAAATCGCGACGGCTAAGGTGGGCAGGTCATGTAGCTCGGATGGTGGAAAACGAAGATTATATTCTATCGTCGTTGGAAGACCGGATGGAAGGAGACCATTGGGAAGACCGAGACGTCGTTGGGAGGACAATATGAGACGAGATCTT
The DNA here is from genome assembly GCA_022664845.1 of Lepisma saccharinum. Taxonomy (NCBI): domain Eukaryota; kingdom Metazoa; phylum Arthropoda; class Insecta; order Zygentoma; family Lepismatidae; genus Lepisma; species Lepisma saccharinum. The sequence goes on along the minus strand of JAGDQP010005761.1, from coordinate 57,289 downwards.
CGAGAAGTAGGTGTCGTTATGAAAACTGGCTTGATATTGCACAGGATACAATCCAATGGCGAACGTTTGTTACAATGACGAACGTTTGTTAAAGAACCTATGTTTTAAACATTATTCAATCCTTACAAGGGTCAGAATTCGGAAAGTGTTTGACGTAGGCCTTTCAAACAAAAGCTGATGTAGGAGAGGTCTAAATACTGAATTGATGATGATACCTGTGTAACCAGAGGGGTTCAGGAAATAACAGGGGTAAACAAAATTTCCATACACTTTTCATTCTATTTTTGAGAGTTGATCCCTTGTATAAATATTTCCCGGACTCCACTATTTATTCAAGTATTATAATCAATTCAGTATTTACAGTTTTCCTCCCTCACTTTTTGTTTGAAATTCCTACGTCAAATACTTTCCAAGCTATAAGATTGGAAGGACTGAATTGTGTTTAGAATATAGATTCATTAAGTACATTTGTGACCTCATATCCCTAGAACGACTTCGTATTCGGAACTAAGGTTCGACACACTTAGGTTTCCTGTGATGCACTTTCATTTGAGCTTGGTCTGATTTCCAAACTCAGCTGTCACGCACGGAAGGTTTCCTTGTTATTTAGCTCAAATTACTTTCACTGTTTTTATAGGTTTTGTCGTTAAAGATTAGGTTTCCTCATTGCTGTTGTAATTATCAATGGTTTTCCTTCCAATAATTTTAGATAACGTCAGAGTACAGTTACAGCTTTTCTTAAATGCTACTTCTTGTGTCTACTTTTATCATAGTATGTTTGCACAAGTAATGAATTAATGGAACTCAAATCATTGAAATTGTCTAATTAAAAGATGGAATTGTTTTCCGTCCGTATCGTTGAAAGAAGTTCACACACTGAAAAAATTACAATTCGGGAACATTTTAAGGACACCTTCGGACACATCCATTTTTTTATACTTTTTTGAATCTTACTGTACATAAATGTAAACAGATTTTTTTTACTAGTTAGAATGTGTTCGTGAGTGATTTTGGAAACCTAGAAAGGAATAATACTGTACAATTAGCTGTTGCGCATATGGACTTCACGTCGTCCCAGCGATAGCGTAATTCATTTAAGTAACAGCTAGCGAAAACACACAAGCTTCGTCACTTTTCTCGTAATATATATGGAAGAAATTTGATATTACAATAGCCAAACTTGATGTAATTAGAATGTATTTTGAACAAATTGTGTAAAAGAACTGGATAAGGTATTATTGTGAAGGAAAGAAATGCACAAGTGATGAAATTATATCTCTGACAAACGTTATAAACTCTATACATTTTTGTATACATTTTTGCAAAGTTTTCAGCAAAAAAATTCACAATTTTGTACATATTTATGTCCTTTTCTAAAACAAAACGATCACGATTTTACAGAACACACGTACAAAAGAAGATCCAAGAACTGTATATTTTTACGTACGGGTCACTCATGATGAACATAAAAAGGATATAAGAAATACATTCAGTATATCTATTCATCTTCTACCATGTTAACACCTGAATAATAACTTTAACTATAATTAATTTTCTATATTAAATATGGTTTTACCAATACATTTTAGGTATCAGAAATCCACAAAACCTTTGCAATATTCAGATTACATTCCAAGTGTAATAAAAAAGTGTACAATGTTCATAATTCTTGGTAAAAATATTATTTGCACGTAAGATTGTTATATAGTAAGAAATCAGACAAAAATTCTGGAAATGGGTTTAGCATCTGTAAAATGATTTTTAATTTGAAACGAAGGAGATGTTTCCTAATCTTGTAAGAGGCACAAAAGATCGTAGATCTTATGATACTTGTATTATTATGAAATACTTTATGAAAAATATAGCATAATAATAAATCATCCTAAGTAAGGAACAGTTCACTCTTGGTTACACAAACGTAATGAGTCGATGTGTGTTTGTGCGAAATGATCATAGATTGAAACAATAAACTTTAATACATTAACAATATTGTATGATAATGTACACCGTTATAATAATATTATCATAGCAAATACTAATATACCCAACGCATAAATCAACCTTTATTATCTATAACTAATTCACCATTGTGAAATGCATCAAATCCGATTAGAATTATGCTATGTGATCTCTCTCAATTTCTATCTTCCTCTCTCTCTCTCTCTCTCTCTGACAGTCTCTTTCTCTCAATGTGTCTGTTTTAAATCAACCAATCAATTAATGAATGAATGAATGAATCTATCTATCTGTCTAGTTAACTAATTAACCGTTGAGTACGTTGAGGTAACTTAATCTGGGATTAATAAGCTTACTCGTCCAACAGTAAGGAATCCGACATATAGCAAGAACTCTTACACCCTTGCAACCCCAGATTTTTTTGCTAACCCTTCCCCCCACCCTTCCCCAGATGAAAAATACTCTGCACCAAATTTTTCTGATTACACTCCTCTACATATGACCAGTTTAGGAGCGTGCAAAATACGTGACTTCTATTTCCACTATTACTACAATTACTTCTAAAATAATTCTGGTACTAGTACTATAGGTTCTTTTTCTTCTAGTACTCCTTTTACTGTTTCTACCGAGTGTCCATAAAGTTACGCATCTTCAAAACGACTTTATAAGGTTAGCACTGCTGAAGCATATCTTTCAGCTTCACTTAATACACCAACGATGTCAGAAAACCAGACGATTAATACCATGGTTCTACCGTAATTTGGATGGAACTGGTTTACTTGTACTTATTTTGAGCGAATATCATTTTTAATAAAGACTCTCATTATAACGGAAAAGGTAATTAGAATGAATCTTGTAACCACTAAATCCTCTTCGCTATTGTTGCAAGATTAGGTGGAATCAATCATTCGTAAGCTATGCTTGAATACAATTTTAAAAAGAGTCTGGTTAACATAGAAATTACTAGTTTTTTAAGTATGTAATATCTATTACATCCTACGTATGTAAACATCGAAGTATTGAAACTAGCAAGAACTGTATCTAGTCTAACAGTATAAATAATTCATACAGTAGCGTAGATAGGAAATCCTCAAGGGAGGATATAGAAAATCATATCCTTGGACGTTATGCAACCCAACTCAACAAATTTCTTTAAAATAATATATTTCGGGTCTGTGTTTCTATAATTTTATAACAGCACAGTTACGATATTGTGCGGAAAACTATTAAATGCATTAATATACTATATCCGTATAATTTGCATAGTTCAGTCATAATTCTAATATAAATTTAGCCATATTTGGAACATAAGGTTGAATTTTGTCAAGAACGAAGAATTTCTCGACCGATATTTACTAATGCTTATACGCTCACTTTGATGACAGTTTTCTCTTGTAAAACTATCAGTCCGTTCAGCCACATTTGAAAGTTTGAACTTTTCAAAAATATACGTATTTGTTCGTTTCATAGTCTTTGGCGCGGATGTGGGTTCAGGCTGTAGAAAATCTGAAGCACTTTTAAAAAAAAATCGAAATCTGATATGCTTCCATTTCACTTCTATTAGTTTCGCTTTCAAAATTCGCAATTAGTGTGTCAAACTTTCGAAATGTGCATGCATAGTTGCGGAACTACAGGGTGCCGAAAGCGTGGGAAAATGATTCTTAGAACTTCATATTTCGAACACCACGAACAGTAGAGCTGATGCGGCGTAGTACCCCCAAAGGCTTTAAACCTTTCCTATTTGAAAATTCATATTTCAAAATTCCGCAATGGGCGCGCAAGGGATTACCCAAAGGAAGTAGGGATTCTGGAATATTTCTAAAGTACAGGTAAGTCGAAATGAGCATGAGTTAAAAGACTTCCCGTGTAAGGACGGCATACGACATCCCCAGCATCCAATCGGACAATGGTATTCAATCTCTTTGATAACAAATAAATAAAACACGATGAAATTATGCAATTCTTACTCCTGCTTGTTATGCAACGACGCATTTTTTTAAATTGTTCGGTGTATGGAACCTGCTTGAGATATCGAGTTGAATTGAATTTGAATTTTATTTACAGCCTTTAGGCATCTAAGGCTCAGGCCGGAATAGGTGTCAGCTCAGGCCGGGAGAAAGATGTCGGGAAGGGGTCAGCCAGGAAGGTGCCATTCTGGCATTTGCCTGGTATGACTGACGAAAAGCCCTGGAAAACCTCAATCAGGATGGTCGGCCGCTGGGGTCGAACCCACGATCTCCCGAATGCTACGCCAACGCTCTACCACTGAGCTATGGTGGCTCGGTGAGTTGGCGCAGATGAATTATTGTTTCCTGGTGAAAACCGTCCTATTCATGCTCATTTCGACCCATCTTTACTTTAGATAATTTCTGGGAATCCCCTAATTTCTTTAGGGAATCCCTTGTGCGTCCATTGTGGAATTTTGAAAGATGCATTTTGGGATAATGCAGATATAGTCTTTGACGGAACCATGCCACATCAGCTCTACTTTTTGTGATGTTAGATATATGAAGCTCTGAAGTTCATTTCCCCACGCTTTTGGGACCCTTAAGCTTCGAAGCTAAACACATTTCGAAAATTTGTCTGAGGAACTTTCGTCTTATTTTGATGTGAGTAATCACCTCCAAAAGTTTGTCGGTGTAA
>JAGDQP010005761.1:1561-52290 GCA_022664845.1 Lepisma saccharinum | reverse complement strand
TCTTATACTATAATTAGACTTCATTTTCTGAATTTTTGTAAATATTTTCATACAATCTTCCAAACTCAAATATACTACGACTTGCTTTGTTTTCCTACAGACAATTTGCTTTAGCTCTTTCAAACTATATAAGAGCATCTCGGGTATTATTCACAGCTTCCACAAAGTGAAGTTAAAGGTGTTCCTTTTGTAAGAATATGTACAACGGTTAATCGTAGCAAAAATGCTAATTTAATCGAATAAAAATAACGAATAAATTATAAATGTATTAAATTAATTACATGCCTTTAAAGTGAGCTTGTGAAATTGTTCAATAAAGAAATATGGATTATTGCTTCGAACACAAATTGGATTAATTCTGTTAAATTATGAATTGCCTTATACTTTTATATCCGTCTTTTCAAACTTCATAATTTTTATGCTATAGGTGAAACACTTGCACTCTCCATAATCCCACAAAAATACGCTTTCCGTAAGGGGACATAAAATATAAGTGTTCCAATTGATCCTAAATAATTCAATACAAGTCGAATATGATTGATCTTAAATACTCCCACATTGAGTAAGTACTGTTACAATACGTCTTGAACATTTTTTTTAATTTCCCAGCAAACTGCTATTTCTATCATATTCTTATTAAATTAGGTCTCGTAATTAACACCAAAATATACCAGATTTGACAAATCGTGTTCGCTAAATCCCGACATTGTTTCTTAAAAAATTTCCGGCCAACACCACGTTAGGGGACGATCTGCCAGTTTGTTACAGAGTCAGTGCATAAACTCCTAATTAAGAAATCATACTCATCATTGACATAGTTAACAACAAAGTTTTCTAATGTTTGTTTCATCCGCTAATGCAGAAAACCATTCAGCTGCAATTAGTCTGGCCAAAAATTCCTTATTTGAAACTTGATCGCAAATGTCAATAATTGATTTTAACGGTTAGACTCTTTTCCCATTATAGCCGACCGAGATAGTCGTGTGGTATGAGGCATTAGGCCAGCGTCTCTGAGGTTGCTGGTTCGAATTCTACCTGGAGCATGGATGTTTGAGAAATTTAACAAGCGTTTCCCCTCATATAACGTGACAGGTCGAAGTCAAAAGCCCATAGAAAATAAAATTAACCAAAATTTTATCTTCTCCCTTATGATCTGAAAGATCACATTAGATCTTACAACCGAAACTTTCCAATGTGTGTAATTTTAATTTATAATTCATATGTACCGTAATGTGACGAGTATGTTTGTTAAAGGCGTTTCTCTACGTTGAAAATAACTGCTTCAATCATAGATTTTAAATCTTTTATATACAAAATTTTCTCCGTTCTACCCTCGTAGTACAGGAATTACTACATTCTTCATTACTGTCTAGAAATTGTCTTTTTGCTTTTTTTTTACCGGCGCTAAAATGTGAAACTACAACGCAGAATGTACAGTACGACCCTTGTCTGTTTATGAATAAACTTACAATTATATCGGGACGGTCGTAAGCTATAGTGCTGTTACCGCTCTTACAATGAATTTTATATTTTAACTAGCAATTATATGTTTCCAAATATAACTTCATTCTTTTCTTGTGGAAATACTCTCCTTTCAAGTTTATAAAGTTGGAGTCAAGGGGGAAGGGGATATATCCCCCATATCTCCCCTTATCTACGCCCCTGAATTCATAGGCATACGTAATGGAAGAAAGTCGGGATTATAATTGTTCATTGAATCTGATCCAAAATAATATACTAAAAAAACGGTTTTAGTTTTGTAGCAGTTCAACACTTCATTTGTTAACTTTCAATTACCAATAAATGAAGTGTAGTTACTATTAAAATACACTACATTTGAAACCAGATTACTTTATTATCTACTTTTTATCATAACAAAGTAGAAGAACAGGAATTAATTCATATGTTCTTGTTTTTTTTTCAATTATTTAAATTAGCATGTTGAGAACTACTTATGCACTGCGCCAATAAATTTCGAATCAAATAAGACTTATTTTATCCTGTGGGATAGTTTAATAGACGCAATCAACCTAAAATTGCTACAAGGCCAAAATACTTCCTAGTCTGGTCTAAATGCTAAAACAGACTTCCTGGTCTGGTTACTAAATTCAGTTTGCACCAAGTGTGTTGATGGTATTGAGAGCGTCGAGCTGATGACACCTAGTTGTGACACTAATCAGTGTAGTCTCATCGAAACTTGCTTGTCCTGTAAACAAAGCCCAACATTACTATTTTCGTTGTATGTATTGCTAATTTATGTCTCGTGTATTCAATCGTTGACGGTAAAACACATGTTGAGATTTCACAAGGTATAAAAGTTATGCTTCACAAAAAAATCGAACAGCTGTAGCCTCGCAAAAAAAGTCTCATTATCGATTCGTCCTTGTCTTGTCCTATTGTTGGTTATCTCCGTGATAATATACAAGTTCTGTTGCATCTTAATCAGCATAATTATCTTATATCTCTCATGCTTTTTTCTTCTATTGCCCTGCGTTACTTTTACGATATCAGACAAGGCACAAAGCGGCACAAACACATCTTTTCGAGAAGATACATTTTCGCAAGACGTGACGGGACAGCCTCCAGACCCGTCTCGTTTTGTTCCATGTACAACACTAATTATAGGCCTAACTAATACTTACCTATGGTATATCTTTACGTAGGCACCATCGATATTTAAGCACTTGTAGTAACAGATCAAAAATTTTCGTATTTCTTCCTCAAAGAAAAATGTCGCCTTAGTAAGCCACTGTTGCCAAGACGACAGGGTGAAGGCTCAGTATTTTTACTCGTACAGCAAACATACATGTTGTTGTTAGGTGTTGTCCTTCAGCATGACACGGCACGTAGTTGCACTGCACTAGTTACACATAGGTGTAGTGATATCTGTTTGATGATCTACTCTGCAAGCGTGAGTTTCATTTGTTCACACGCGTAAAAATATTGGAAACTGATGAACAGTTGACAACCAGAGTAAAGTGATTTAGATGTTGACTATGCCAAGAAGTAGCATGCTGATAACTTTTGTTTATATTAACATTTTTGTATCGCTTTTGTTTTCTCACATTTCATTATAAAAAGCCCTTGTATTGTGTCCCAATTTTTTATACAAATGAATATACATTTACATGTGTGAAATGGACTAAAGTTGTGATAATGTACTCAAATGATTCAAAATCGTGTCCAGACTCAGATGTACTGTAGATTCTTATTCACAATACTCGTATAAGTCCAAAAGTTTTTCATTTCATTGGTAGAAGTGTGTTGTGTCTGTATCATCATCAGGGTGACTGGATTACGCCAAAAGTGCATCGATGTAGAATTCCGAATCATTTGTGTTCCAGCGGAGAACGAATCTTGGACTAGTAAGTATATATAACCTATCATATAGGAAGAGACTGATATATTGCTGAGCAAACACAATCTAAAGCAACGATCTCCAACAAAAGATGGCAGCACTACCTCTGCATATATATATATATATATATATATATATATATATATATATATATATATATATATAATGTATTATTATTGTTGAACGAAATTTCAATGCTGATCCTACAAATTCAAGCCTACAGAGTTTAAACTTTTAGGGAAGAAAGTTTATAACCAATTCAAGAGTTCGATCAGTGCCGATAATTTACTTTCATTTTTGTTCATTGTTGAAACAGCTTCATTGTTACAAGTTTTGATATTCACAACAGCAAACCATCTATTTTAACAATGAAGAAAAACGAAAATGAAAAAAAAAATCGTCATTGATCGAACTCTTTAATCGGTTATCAACCTTCTTCCCTAAAAATAGGAACTCTCTAGGTTTGAATATGTAGGAGCAGGATTGAAATTTCGTGCAACGATAACAGTACGTTAGATATATACGGAGGTAGTGCTGCCATCTTTTGTTGGAGATCGGTGCTTTACATTAACTTTAAGAGTCTGTGAAATTAAAATTGTAAAAGAAAATAAATTGAAATTTCATCTGATTCCTGAAATGATTACGCAAGTATATAGAGCTGCCATATAATGAACATGTCGACAAACTATTAGCATGATACATGACAATTTTGATCCACCAATTATCATCCATTATCGTATACATATTCACCAAATTATCATTCAGTTTTGTTCCTTATATATTACATAATCTAGGAAGAGGAAAACAGTCTTTCTTTTCTTGTTACTCGCTTTACAAGTTCATCAGTTACGCAACGATTGAGGAACAATACGAACAAAAAAAAAGAAAAGAGAACAAACTCTGAAATTTACACAGAGAAATTGCAAACAGAAAACAAAATACGAAAAGAAAAGGAGGGCGGAATATTCGTTTGTTTGGCAGAGTTTCTTTTGTCCTTCTTTTACTCTTTCAGATCTGATTTTACGGGTCCTCGTTTGTTGCGTTTTGTGTCGTCCTTTTTAAACGGAAGAAAGAAGAGATACACACATAAAAAAAAACCTTAGTCAAACAAACGGAAAAAAACAAATTGCTCTCTTTCACCGTTATATGCATACCTATAAACTTTCTCTCTTCTTCCCTCTCACTCACTTACACACACACAGAGAGAGAGAGGGAGACAGAGAGAGAGACAGAGAGCGAGAGAGAGAGAATACTATTTACTGGCTTTCTCTCTGTAGCAATGTTTTCCTAAACAAGCAACAAAGAAACAAAGAGGGGCGTCTTTTCACTTTGACGCCGGAAGGAGAGAAAAAAGTGGCGTGTGGGGACTTTTCGAAAAAAACGGAAGAACTGCGAACAAAAAATTGGAAATAACAAGTGATAGCTTTTCTTTTAACAAACTTTTATGGCTGAAAGCAAGAAGTACTTAATTGGTATGATGAATGTTCATTTTTAGTTTCCAAACGGAGCAAGAAATATACTGAAGAATGAAGAATGGATGCGTAGAATAATGAGGACAAAGAATGACTCTTGCCTTTTTTTTCTGGGTCACAAGAATCTGCTAGTCTTTTTCCTCTTTCTTTTGGTTGATAAAAACTGTTTTCTTTTCTTTTCTTTCTTTCTTTGGTAGTTATCCTTGAATTGTCGAAAAGGTTTCCGAATTAAAAAAAGAAGGCAAATAGATCAAAAGTTTTAACAAACGAATACAGCAAAAGTTCAAACCGATTGAATAGGAACTGTGATAGTGTTTCCAAAAAGATACTTTTGTCATTTCAATATTGATTATATTATTCAGAAATGTCTTCTAGTGTTTAGGTTTTCATACGAGTGTGTTATGTTAATGTTCATATTTAGTTTCACGTGATTCGATAGGCTTGTCAAGGATACAAACAATTGCCACGCCTTGTTGAATAGTAAACAATTAGCTATGTTGTATTTTCCCACAGTTGTGGTGGAACTGGTTGAAACATGTTTCAAAATCTTGGAGAATAATCGATTTACGACTACTCCAAGGAGTAAAAAAACCTGAGTCATACGTAACAAGAAAAAGACGTCATTTAACACTTAAAAAAAAATTGAAAATTTTCCAGGACATTTTCGATTTTAAGGGTATTTTTTTCAATCGTTGATATCTGAAAAAGAAAGGAAGATCTTCCGTGAACTTTGATTTTTGAAGACAATGGCTGTTGCAACTATCATACAGATTCAAAATTTGACAAACCAAATAATTTTTGAAATAATCTATCGTAGTTCAGCAGTATTTCTCGGCTGTTCCTAGACATTATATGATATTTTCATACACTGTGTGTGTTTAAGGAGGGAAAACACCATTAAATATTTAGAATGTTCTGAGGAAATATACATCAATTCCAAATGACGTCCCGAGTTGTCAAAGAACGTTCTCTGTCTTGTTTTAAATGTTACTCTCACCAAACGTATCATTATAGTATGATCCCATAAGATAAATAAAACACAAAAAATGCCGCTTATCTGGACATCGTTACTCAACTTATTCCAATTTTCCTATAGTGTATCCTTGCTTCTCCGCAGCATTTTAAAATAAGGACATTGGATTGATAAAAGCAAGAGGTAATGAAGAATTAGAAAAGAAGAATGTTGTAAAATAAAGGACAAACAAAGAAGAGAAAATAATATCATAAATCAGTAATTATTATAGAACAAAAAATATAAAATACTCCTTAAATTTACAAAACTTTTTTCCAAACAACGTTATTGGTCTTAGTTCAATGTTTACATTCTCAGAAGATCTAGCACACGATAGTGTTACATACAACAGGTAATGACTGAAAAGAGTTTCAGGCAAATATAGGCTTACAATATTGAGGGTAAGGGCTAGCTCTGGGGTCTTATTTATTGTCATACAGAATGCAAATTGAATTGTAAACTGTATTGTTTTGGACGAAAATGGAAAAGTAGTCAGATGGCTATAAATGAAAGCGAGGAGAAAGTACTCTTCAGTCAACATTAACGTCAGTTGTAATTTGTAGATCTAAGAAGTTATCACATATTTTGTGAAGAATTAATCTTATGCCATTATGTAAGCCTTGTTCTTCGTTTAGTTCCTCGAAAACATCGCCATGGATCCTCCCTCCTTCTTTCAGTTCTAGAATATATGGTGATAAGCAGCTCGTGTCTAAACTGTCCAAAAGTTCAGCGGGTATTGTAGAATTTCAGTTTCATCTTCAGTAACTAAAGAATTTACCCTCAAGTAGGGTTTTGATCTTCCAGGAGGCCGATCAAAACTTCTGAATTTAGCGTGCTAAGCTACTGACCCAGAGAAACTGGAAATAGCTTAGACGATGTAATATCCTTTCCGTAAGTGTTAGTGATGATATTACTTTCTGAGAAGATACAGGCTGGAAAACCAATAGAATATGACTTCCAACAATACAATGACGGATACGAACCTTTTATATAAAAAAATAATCAATGAAAGTTCTTCTGGGTTAGCTCCCACATTTTTACCTACTAACGTCTGAGCGACTGGAGAATTCTTATAACATGACTGTTAGTACGTTATAAGAACGGAAGCCATGTATAATGTACAGAATTAACTTTTGTTCTGTTATGGTAGGAATAAGATTTAATTGCATAAAATCTCTTCCTCTAATATGAAATCTTGTTTACTACGTGCGTAAAACAAAACGGGCAGAAAAAAACCTGTTCATAGAAAAAATATAAACCGGGATCGTTACTTAATTTTGAAAAAAAAGGGGGCGGGTTCAAAAAACCGAAACCTGCACCATGTTAAATTTGTGTTCACCGGGGGGTGGGGGCTCTTTTTGGTGTTTTCCTTCCGACTCGTTTGGCTCGGGATATGGCCGAGTTTTCTTTTAGAATTGCCAGAGGACATGATAACTCGCGTCATCTAAGTCCTATATGGAGAAGTCTTGTTTATTTTTTGTAATAACTATTGTTTTTGTTTGGAGTATTATCAGTTTTTGTACTAAGTATAGCAAGTAGTCAGTTTTATCCATATTTTTTAGTGTAATGCCTAACTGGTAGATCTTTTTGGTACATTGATCCTTTTGTATCAATTTTTAACCCTATCCGTTTTTAAATTTATCTCTGGAAGGATTGGTGGGTAGTCTTTGTTTCATATCTCAGGGCGCCCAGGGCCTAGATGTTGCGGGTGTCAGAATTACCAAGTAAGTCAGATTAGAGCGTTTTCTTTATATTAATCTGTAAGGGGGTTTTAAGTTCTAGTTATGGTTAAGTTTGAGAACTTTTTGCTTTCAAAGGTGAGTCAAAGTGGGGTATTACGTGTTTTGAAAGTTGAATTTCATTTGTGTAACAACAAGTTCTGGTTTTCCTGAAAAAGTTGGTGGCCTTAAAGGAAGCCTTTATTTTTTTACATTCTTGTTTATTTTGTCTTCCCTCTTCATGAGAGCTGAAAATTTTATTTAGTTCGGAGAAAGGCCAGTACTATTGTCTTTGATCTCTTTTCCCCAGTTTTGTGGGTTCAATGTACACAATGTTTTTTCTCTTTTTTGCGTATTTTGATGTGTAGATTCAATGTTTATTTAAGTTTTGGGATCATTATAATGGTTTGACGCTATAATATTTACTGTGACATCGTACAGAATGTCGTCAGTTAGTTGGTTGAGTTCTTGTGGAGTTTTTGTTACTCACAAGCAGACTCGAAACTGCTTTTTTTTCTATTTCGATAAGAGCTTATTTACTAGCCGGCCTCAATGCCTGTGGATGTAAAATTTCTGCCTCTAGACAGACTTGAATCCGGAATCTTTAGTGGTATCCACCTGAAGACATTGAGCTCCATATGAAATGTCCACAGAACAGAAGACTGCTTTAATTGACTACTTATTTTCATCTTGTCATTGGGAATTTTTGTCGCATTGCTGACCACCACTGCCTCTAAAGAACGATCTTTTCAGTCTTCTAAGACGACTGAAAAATCTTCCTTCGATCATCAATTCCCAATGATCGACTCTTGTCGTTAATGGTTTCGGCTGTGGAGTAGAAAGAAGTTTAGAAAATTAGTCTTGACGATCTTTGCTATAAGAATGAAGCCAAGATCCTTTGATACATTAGAGCTTTTCATCTGCTGCAAATAACATTTTACAAATTTGACAATCAAAATTTCCTTATTTCTTATATGAGTTCCCTTGTTTTTAACTATAGCATATTAACAGCGAAAAGATGTATGTTAATTACGTGCATGCAGAGTATGAAATAAATAGGAGGGATGCGCCACACGATATATCATATAAGGTTTTTTCTAAATGATCTCCCCCTCCCCCAAGCAAAAACTAAAGTGACACCACTGGTCAGTGTGACATAACTACATTGCCTAAGACTACAATATACCAATATGTTATAGGAAATTTCAAACAATTTTGGTCTAGTAAAAATCAATTTAATAAGATGTAGCGTTCCAGGGCAACGGTTTGAAAAGCTAAAAAGTTATAATAGTTTGTGACGTTGAAAAGGTTAAGGATCTCAAAATAGTCTTTTAGTTAATTTCTTGAAAACATGGCTCGCTCTCGGTTTGACAAGTCACCACGATTTTGGCCTTTTAAACCCTTTATATCAGTGGTTTACAGCCTTTTAATACTCACGAACCGGCAATCACAAGAAAAAACTTTCACGGACCGGTTAGATGCCAGTAAATTAGAGGTTTACTTGACGTTCAAAAGATGTCAGCACAGCTTCAAATTATAGGCATTTTAGAAATTAAGTGTATATTTTAAACTTAGTTTGAACTGTCGAAATCAATAAAATAAATGTTAAATAATTAAACGTATTAATTTGCCGAGATTTAATAGGTTCGCGGATCGGACGTTCAAAACTACTGCTCTATATCTTCTCTCCATATACCAATACGATCGTAGTAACCAATTTAGGTACGTTTTGGACATAAGTTGCCATTTTCGTTTTGGTAAGTACGACAAATGTTAAGGTGTAAGTTGCGCTGAAGATCATTTGACTATGCAGTGTAACGTACCCTGATTTTTACGGGGAATCTGATAAATCACTCGGGTTTGGTTCGTTTTGTTGAGTATCATTTTGTCCACAGATTATTTTGGTCGACACCACTTCGTCGACAATTATGTTTTGTCGACAGATCACCTCGTTGACAAGTACGTTTCGCCGACAGCTCAGTTTGTAGACAGATCACTTTGTCGACAGGTACGTTTCGTCAGGAGATTAGTTTGTCGACAGATTATTTTGTCGACAGGTATGTCAACAGTTTCATCTACAGTTCATTTTGTGATTGAGAGATCAACAAAGTAAGCTGTTGACGAAACATACCTGTTGAGTGGTGTCGATAAGTTGTTCTGTAAAGAAAATGATGTTCATCAAAATGACTGGGACCAAAATAACGCCCTCTTTTTAATTGATTATAAGTTCTTTATTATTTAAGCGATATTGTTGAAACATGTGTTGTTATATTTTCCAGTTCATGACCTTTATAGGTTTTTATCTTTCTTTGGTAGGTGAAGCGTGATCTTCAGGTCAATGGATTTACTTTAGGTCAACGGACTGTACGATTCACCAGATGTTGTAAAAATAATGAAACCACGACAACAACGGTGAGAAGGCCATGTAGCTCGGATAGAGGAAAATCGAAGATTATATTCTATCCTGGTTGGAAGATTAGATGGAAGGAGAACATTGGGAAGACCGAGACGTCGTTCGGAGGACAATATTAGAAGAGATCTTCGAGAAGTAGGAGTGCATGGTGAAAACTGGCTTGATGTTATCCAGAATAGAATCCAATGACGAATGTTTGTTACTGCGGCGATGAACTTGAGAATTCCATAAGCCATAGAGTTAGTTATTTAGTAAACTCTTGCTTCTGCAGCTTTGTTCTTTGATCCAACCAATTACATTATTGAGGACAGTCTTTTTTCATTCGATTCTTCTCGTAATACTTTCATTAGTTTTGTCGACTTAGTTTTATTGGGAGATTAATTAGCACTATGGGATTATTAACTACTTTCAACTATATAAATGTTAATATTAATGGTTGGATAACTTTGAATTCAGTATCACACAAAAAATGGCAGCAAAACTATGAGTATGAATACGTATATTTATTTTGTTCGTTTGTTTCTCTTGTGGAATGCAAGTTATTTATTTTTCATTTCTCTACGATCCATTTCTCGCAATTATAGATCCTTACCGGCCTACTAATTTATTTAGTGTGTGTCATGTACTGTTAATAATAGTGATACAAAACATATCCTTTGCATTTTTATATTTCTTTTCTGAGTTTTTTGGATGATGGTAATAATAAGCATTTTAAGAAAGAGAATTCACAAAATCGTAAATGCCTCTTGTTAGTGACAAAGGACCCCGTACACGATCAATGAAAATAAAGTCCTTTCGATCAAATGCTTTTTGAAACTTTTGATTTCGATAGTTTATACGTAATATCCTAAAAAAAAGTCTTAATGGGTACAAGCCACGAAAATTGGATTTAAAGCTTCTACGAAGCTAAGCAAGTGTAGGATTACCTAAAGCTGCTTATAATGTTCTTGTGAAAAAGTTGTCCCCCTTTTCAGTTACTAGTGTACAGTCACTTACAATAATAAATGGAGGTTAGAGTTACAAGAAATTTTATCTTTTTCCTCCACGGAAATTAATTCAAAGTAAAGGAAAATAATAACATGGACATCATGCAGGAATCGTCATTTGCATTTTAAGAAAACTTCTCTTGTTCAAACACACACACACAGAGGGAAGAGGGAGGAGAGAGGGGGCGAAACCGAGAAAGCATAGAAGAAGACGGGCAAAGATTGATAAAGAGAGGAGATAGGAAATAAAGAGGTAAAGAAAAATAGTGGAAGACATGGAAATAAATTAAATTTTAACGCTTCAGGATACACAGTCTGCGTCTTTCCCCCCTGCCTCCTCTCTCTGTCTTGCGTTTTTCTTCCTTTATGAGATAAATCTCTTTCCGTACCAATCTCGAGCATCACTTACAGTGCTTAATTCCTTGACGAAAATAATGTGAAATCCAGGCAGGAATCGAACCAAGAACCTTGAAAATTAGAGTCTTACACGCTGTCCACTTTTTTAAAAAAAATGTTTTTGCTCTAAGCGGGCCGTATTCAACATTGTTTTTCATTGTTATATCCGTTGTTTTATTCTTGTTATATTTATATCTAAGATAAAACACACTCACAAGCATCCATGCCCGAAGTAGGATTCGAACCCACGATCCTTGACTCGAGAGACTAGCACGCTAGACCGTTCGGCCACCGGGATCGGAGGTCCACTAAGCTACACAGACCGTAACAAATGTGTTGCTAAATCAGCCATTAAACGCGCTACCTCTCAGCGAGTTACACCAGGTTCCATTTGAATTTTGAATTTTATTTGCGACTTTCACGCATCTATGGCTCAGGCCCCCTTGGTTCCATAAAAGACATTTGGTCTGTAGTCAAGATCAAGCATGAATTAATCCACAACCTTGAGAACTTACTGTTGCACCAATATATATCTTGGATTAACCCAGAATTAAAAGAGTGATTTCGTAAATCTACGAAACGAGTCTTAGTTCTTGCGCACCACTAATTCACGTGCAAATGACATCTCGTAGCATTGTTACGTAGCACACGTGCAGTAATATAACTTCAAAATCCCCAATTGCAAGCTCTGACCGTGGGTAAGTGGATAATACGTAAGCTTATTGAGTGAAAGAACCCAGGTTGAAATCTCGGCGGGAATAAGTTAATTTTTGAGTTTTTTTTTTTCAAAATACATTTGTGTATGTTCATATTTGTTATTAATAATTGCTTCCCTGCATTTTTCGTAGATTATCTTAAATTAGTGACCATGAGTTAGTGTAGATTAGGTTGTGCGGACATGCATATTTACACTTTCCTTTCTTTCTTTCGACAGTGTGGATTACTGCACCGACCGGGACGCTGAATTTCTTTTCCCAAACTAATCTTGTTATTTCTAGGAGTAGATGGCATGCAAAGCTAGACGTCACGCGATGACTGTAATTACAGTGCCGAGACCACAGCTGGCTAGCGTGGTGTGATGGTAGGACTCTGGCTTTCGAAATAAAAAATCTGGGTTCGATCCCTGGCCGGGAGCACGATTTTCTTTTTTCTAAAAAATTAAGTTTCATTCGTTCAAATTTATTATTAATAATTGCTTTCTTTCATGTTTCGTACATAATCTAAAATTACTGAAAAAAGTGACCATGGGAACGTGGAGTTTAGCTGCTAAAAGCTAGGATGTATACCCAACGGGGGGGGGGGGGCAGGATGCACACCGAGCGACAATGAGGTGTACAAGGAGGGAGGGTGCGTCAGAAAGGAGTTGGGTTTTCGATAACCGCGGGGGGCGTAGTCCTCGGTTAGCGGTGGGCATACTCGAAAGAGCTGTTTACGCGAACGTTCTGTTAAAATTGTACTCCAACTTGTTTACGGTGATTTCCATTTGGAGCACCGTAGAAGGCAAGATTGATTTGGGAAAAATCACGACCGGGAAGTTATATTATTTTACCACTTCAGTCTTTGAGGTTCTAAAAGTGCGATTCTCTGAATGTAAATCCCTGTTTTGGCTAAATGTCATCTAATAACTATAAATTCAACCGCGAAACCACCGATTCCGAGCTGCCAGCGTGGCGTGTTTAACACGTTGGCTTACGAAAAAAAAAACATAGTTCGATTTCCGGAGGGGGTAAGATTTTTCCTTTTTTCTTACAAAATATATTTTTATGTTCAAATTCATTAAAAATAATTGCTTTCTTGCAATGTTGTTGTTTACCTTAAATTAGTGTCCATGGGAACGTGAAGGTGAGCTACTAAAAGCTAGAATCTTATGTAAATAAATCTGGTTTCCCTCGGTGTCATAGTGATTAAGGTGTCGGCAAATGAAAGGCTCCGGCCTGTTCGAGTCCTGGTATGGGCAAGGTTTTTCTTAAAAAATATTTTTTGTAAGTTCAAATTTATTATTAAGAATTGCTTTCTGCATTTTTCATAGATTATCTAAAATTTGTGACAATGGGTTATGGTAGGTTAGGTAAGGCCAGGTTCGGTTATGTAGCTTTACACTTTCGTTTCGTTCTTTCAAAATACATTTCCATCTGCTTGTGCAAACCTGACCTTACCTAACCTCCGCTAGCCCATGGTCACTACAAATGCATGGATCCAATGATTAACAATAAATGTGAACAGATAGAAATGTATTTTGAAGAAAGAAACGAAAGTATAAAGATACATATAACTGAATCTGACCTTACCTAACCTACCCTAACACACGGTAACTAATTTTAGATAATCTACAAAAAATGTAAGAAAGCAATTATTAATAATAAATTTGAACACAATATTTTTTCTAAAGATAAAATCTTCGCCCCCCGCCGGGAATCGAATCCGGATTTTGATATGACTCACCTCATCGTTTACACAAATACGTTAATTAAGTTGTGTTAGTTTGTTGTATGTCCAAGCATATTAATTAATGTATTTGTATAAAGAATTTTTATTGATATTAATCAAATAATCAAGTTTAAAATGTGCAAAACAATATTAGAACAAACGTTGTTTTAAGTTTGTTGGAGTTTTATGTATTGACATGGTTTTGGAGTTGGCCAATAGATGTCACGATTTTCAGATATGGAAATTCAATTATGCGCTACCAGGTGTGTAAATATGAAACCGAAATTTGTGCACAGACGGCGTTAGCTGTCACTGTGGTTACCGTAAAACTGCGTCCTTAGCGCCACTTGCTTGTTTTGACTGCTGATAACGATTTGCAACTCACAACCAGACAAGTTTTATGTCATAGTCTAGTGTTTAATAGCGTTGAACATGGCGCAATTTGTACCTACAAACTACGATGTGCGGACACCATTAACTATTTGTTACCATTTGAAGAAAACTGCTGCAGAATCGCATCGCATGCTTGTCGAAGCTCACGTTGATCATGCTCTTGGTAAGTCACACTGCTATACGTGGTTTATAAAATTTAAAAGTGGTGATTTTGACGTGAGAAACGAGGAACGTGGAAGACCACCGAAAAAGTTTGCAGACATCGAATTACAAGCTTTGTTGGATGAGGGTGACGCTAAAACGTAACAACAACTGGCGGATCAATTAAATGTGACACGATAAGCAGTTTCTATATGTTTAAAACCCATGGACAAGATTCAGAAGGTGAGAAAATGGGTTCCAGATGCATTGACTGAACGACAGCAGGAAAACCGAAAAACCACTTGCGAAATTCTGCTCGCCAGGTACAAAGGAAATCATTTCTCCATCGAATTGTGACTGGTGACAAAAAGTGGATCTATTTCGAGAATCCTAAGCGTAAAAGATCATGGGTAACTCCAGGAGAACCAGCGACATCGACTGCAAGACCAAATTACTATGGACGGAAGACAATGCTTTGTGTTTGGAGTGATAAGAAGGGAGTTTCGCTGAAACCTGCGAAACCGTTAATACCCAAAGTTACCGACAACAAATGATCGATTTGAATCAAGCTTTGCGTGAAAAACGATTAGAATATGACCAAAGACAACATAAAGTGATTGTGCTTCACGATAATGCACCCTCCTCCACAGCAAAAACGGTCAAGGAAACGATTGCGACGTTTGGCTGGGAAATCCTTCTGCATGCGTTTTACTCACCACACTTGGCGCCTTCCGATTTTCACTTATTTGCATCCATGGGACACGCACTTGCTCACCAGCGCTTCACATCTTACGAAAATGTCTTAATGACTGGTTTGCAGCACACGAGGCACATTGTTTTTTTTGTCTGGCATTCACACATTGCCGAAACGATGGTACAAATGTATCGCTAGCGATGACCAATACTTCGAATAAAATAGTTCTTAGCATTGTCATCCAATCACTGTGTCTTTTCTGTACATAAATTCCGGTTTCATATTTCCGCAGGGTTCCGCCCAGGATACAGTATTCAGGACCAACTCCTTCGTCTCACCAATCATATCACTACAATACCTGGAAACCATCCTGTGTTGTTTTATTTGATTGATAAATGCTTTCGACGAAGTATAGCACCAGGGCTTGCTCAGAAAACTCCTTCACCTTCCGATATATTTACAACTTTATCGCAAATTGTATCGCTTATATAAACATCAACAACGCCAGCTCATACCATATATTTCTCCATACAGATGTTCCTCAAGATACTATCACCTCTTCTCTATTTACTCTTCAGTACTGACTTACTCATATTACCTCCGAATATTTAAATCTTCCAATACGCAGATAACACAGCATTTCTCGCTACAGCCAACACTATCCAGCAAATTAACAAAACTCTACAGACTGCCATGAACTCATTCAGTCACTGGTGTAACACTTGGAAACTTACCATAAAAGCCAGTAAAATACAAGCAATCGTTTTCTTACCACCGAAACAACTCTCTAAAGTTCAACGCAATCCCATTTGTCTCAATCTCAGACTAAACCAGACTCGCATCAAACCGACAAACACTGTTAAGTATCTTGGAATCACTTATGACCGTCACCTCACATGGACTCACCATTTAAAATATCTTACAGTTAAAGCATACAACCGTTTAAACCTTCTCAAACGTCTTACAGGAACAACATGGGGTCTCTCACCGATAGCCATCCTAAATACTTATAAATCATTCCTCAGACCTGTACTTACCAATGGACACGTTGCTTGGATATCAACAGCACTCACGTTTTACAATAAGCCTTCCGCATTGTTCACAGAATCAAACTTCCCAGCCGCACAGCCGATCTATACGCCCTCATCACCATTCCGCACATCCTTTACCATCTCGAAATATTAAGCCAAAAATACATCACCAAACGCTACGAAAATTTCCATCCACTACTATTAGACACACTGCATCACGATGCTACCTTCTAACCCACAACACCCACCGCTAATCACTTGTCCTATTTCACTACTCATAAGCATATATCTTTCCATACTCCCCGAAAATCATCTGGAAATACCTCAGCTCACCCCTGAAACGCCCCCAACCCAAGATCCCAAAAGAGGATCACACAGACAAATAGGGTCGCCAGGAGCCTAGAGTACCCACGCAACGCATCTAACCTAACCTCTAGCTCCAAACATTTTCTACACCCCAAACAGGCAAGCGGCGCAGAAATGCCTTCCAGATTTTAGAATATCTGGGAAAGAGGATTTCAGATCCTTGTGATCGCTGTAAAAAAAATTAATTTAGATCGAGGGAGGAAATACCGGTAAGGCGACACCTCCAATCTTTTAATTAGATCGTCAGTTCATACTCTGAAGTACCAGCTGGTTCAGATTAGCGACAGATTAAGAAGGAAAACGCAAATCTTTACTTGGGAAATAATCTCAAACGATAATACGCATAACGACTCATATGTGACTCATACTGTGTCTTTACTCACTTCGAAGTCTACAGGGTGGCAAAAGACCATGTCTTACCTTTACCTTAGTAAGGCCCACACCTGTAGTCTGGAATCGCAATTCCTGAAATAAAGACGAACGAACACAAACGAATGACGGTCGCAACTCAATCCAAACATAGTGTCATAATGCACAAATGCAAATCTTATATATTCACACAAATCACATGCTGGAGTCACTTCATATGTCAACGCAGAAATAACCAGAAATTCAATATATAGTTCCTTTCCCAAGTTATCACTTCTCAGCTGGCGAAAGAATCCTACCACTGGCCTACGGATTTATGAACCGATCTAATCTAATTAAAATCACATCACTCAAAACGATAGGTTTACCGAAACACAGAAATAATTTGGTATCAATTGCTGTCAACTTCACGTAACGATTAGTAGTTAAATTCCAATGAATATCAAGTCAAATATTAAATAACTCACTGCACATTTCAAATATTACTATACACTGTATGAGGATTATCACCTAATGCCGTAGATCGTACCTGGTTAACTGAGAGGTTTCTATACTACGTTCACTGAACATAAACACAAGATTGTTCGAAGAAATATAAAAATTTCAGAATTCCAATTTATTACTTTGAATTTACATATTGTACGTTTTCGGATATGATAGTTGAAGGAACAAACAACTTTGAATCGTCTATCTGGTGTACATTGTATTAGTTAAGCAGAATTGAAAGTTGCGTAGTCACATATAAATATCCATAATTTCTATAATAATTAATAAATTTTGTTGATATTTTTACAAATTATTTCCAAAGCATTGTTATTTAATTTAGAAAAGTTTTATCACAGCATTAATTACAGGAAAGAAGTTTTGTCCAAAATATTTCGTGTAGAAAGAATCACTTTAACTCTATTAATTGAGTGACGTCATTACAGATGATTACTACATTATACAAAAGACGTTCTGAATAAATCTTGAAAATGACAATATTATAAAATATGACTTTTTTATCGGAGAATAGTGGCTGGAGTTGAAACCAAGATTATTTAACCATGTCGAATAATATTAACTTTACTATTAACATCGAAACGGTACGTAAAGATAGTCGAACAGACATGTTGCTAATTTGATTAAGTAATGAAAATATGCGGTAGCTGTCAAACATTGCTAACCGGGAATTTCGAATGGATTTGGAAACTGGAGACGAAAATAGGCATATGACTATTGAAATCTAACGGACCGATACTTGTAATGTAAGAATTCGGTTAATAGCGGCCCCATACTGAAATTTAGAACATACTGTACATTTTGATAAATAATCCCAAAACAAAATAATAAATTTAATAAGGTGAAAATTTCGAAATAATGTCGCCGCTGAAAAGTCCTGATAGCACTTGTATCGGTTATACTCTTCTTACTAAGATTTAATATAATTTTCCGGAACGGACGAAATCAATCGAAATATTATCAGATAGTCTACTAAATTTGGTGTTTATATCTACCTCTCGTAGACAGGGCTTAGGAAGTACAGATGACGGAAAGCCCATACGTCCATTCGTCTCGTCTTTAAAATTGGAACTGAACTAACATGGCGTGGGAGAGCAGTTCTCCCAGCAAACAGAGAAGAAGGCTGATTCACACCAATCAGCAAAAAACAAGTCACGAAGCATTGACTAGGGTCCAATCAAAACAAGCGTTAGATCCAAGTCATTGCTGCGTGACTAACGAAAACCTGGATGGATAACGATTAAAATCCAAAGCAGAAATAAAACGAAACACGCTCAAAGAGTCTAAAACCAACCAAAGAGAATGAGCCAAGGAGAGCACACAGAAAGGGAACAAAACGGAGACTAAGAAAATAAAAGGGGGAGAAAATAAATATGAAAATGGAACAGCAACTAGGCTGTTACACCCCCTTCTCAGCCCCGCGGCCACCCGATTTCATAATTCCATCAGTCGCACAGTAATACATTAATACTAACTGTCTCCCATCAGTGCCCCGAATTGCTCCGGGGACAGAAGATAACATGCATATGTTAACACTAATTCTTCCTCTGTTATAATTGTGGCGTGCTAGCACTTCATCTTTCATACACATTGTCATCCTCAGCTTCCACCGAAATTAATGATTACGATGTAAAATCGTAATAGTCCTGAGTTTGTAAATAAATAAAGAAATAAAGTAAAAGCTCTCAGCCCATTCACATTTCCAAACTCCTTCCACTCCCTAATAACAACTTCCCAGAAAGAAGGCGTAACCCTGTAAGTGGGTAATAGCCTTGGCCTAACCATGGCTATTTGTAAAAAAAAAATCAGTAAGCCATAGCCTAACTTTGTATGGTTAGTGTGTTCCCGAGGATCTTGTGTTGTACACGCACAAGCGAGAACACCGGCATTGTCAGTTGTGATCAGGGGGTAAATCCGGACCACAAGGACGAGGAAGTCACAGGTGAACTCAAAGCGGAAGGCCACGAAATTGTCAAATGTTTACGCATCGGAAGTAACAATGGAGCAACATATGATACGCGATAGACGGATAGACCACCTACTGGAAACAGGCGCGTACATATACAGGCAAAAATATAAAGTCGAACCATCTAGTGCTGCTCCACCATTACCTGTCAGTTGCGAAAAGTGTCACGAGTACAACACTCATATAACTGATAAATGCACAAGACAAACCAAACGCGGATACTGTTCCGGCCTTCACTGCACAATCAACAATCACCGAAATGCTCTACGTTCCAAGAACCACACCCGACTATTTCTATTCTGCTAAATAATGTTCATGGGAATTTCGGCACATATATGTCAAACGGAATGGAAAAATTTGATAAATTGATTTTTTAAATAATGGGTTTTGCAATATTCACCCACTACACTAATGAGGATGGCTCCGGTGTCTTTAAGTTTGTGCAGTCAAGACCTTTCAATCAACATCTCAGCCACCTCTCTATACTTTGTCGTTCCTGAGATTTATTTTTGGAATGGAGTAAGAGGGATTATAAGGTCTTTGTTTCCTAGCTACGTTAACGAGGGCTCTAATAAAATGAAAGAGAATTCCTTATTGTAATAGAAAAGGGGCTGATTTTAATTATGGGTCAATTACATCGATAACATAATAATTATCTGCATTACGAGTTTGACTTATACTGTCAAAAACTTGAGTTCTTGGATACGTTACATATTGTTTGTGTCGAGCATATCTCCAGTTTAATATGACTGCTGCAATATGTGCTCTCTTACCTAAATTCATTTGTCCAGCTTTAGAGGTAAAATAGTAACAGAAAATTGTACACTTATCTGACAAAAGCATAGTCAGCAGCTTCAGATAATTCTACGTTTGTTTTGCTTCGTAGAAGCTCTGTATTCAAATTTTATAGCTTGTGCCGTTGAGACATTTTTAAGAATGTTATAAATTATTAACTAAATTTAAGAATGTTAGGACATCGGCTCAAAGGTCCCGGGTTCAAGTCCCGGAAGGGGCATGGGTGTAGATTTTAACAGCTAAAGGCGAACCGTGACAGGTCGAAGTTCAAAGCTACTAGACTGGTCCATATAAAAATAAAGTTGTTTGATATTAGTTTATGATTTCAATCCTATGAACCTGAATTTTGTGTCTTTGCACGTCGTCCTATTTCTAACCCACATCATTAGCTGTAACATACATAAAGCAGAAAATAACGAGGTTATTATTTTGCCTCTGTAATGATTACTTATCGATGAAAACTCAGTTTTCGGCAATTTTTGTTGGATTGACTAAAGACCATAAAACCTTTCATTAGTACAATATTCATTGTGGGAGAGACCAAGATGATCCAGCAACGATATACCCATTAAAACAAGATACCAGTTCATTATGTCCAACGTATCTTTCACCTTATCCAGAACTAGTGTTTCAACAGCATATTAACAATTTCTCCTCAACAACTCTATTCGGCTCAGACTCACCAACATCAACATTTATTTCTTGTACTCTTTAGAAACAACATCTCAGTACTCTTTAGAAACAACATTTATCACTGATAAACTAATAAACATCATCATCCAAACTATTGTATCTAAAATGTATAAAGTGATTGGCCATTTAAGGAGAGTTTCATGTAAAAAACAAACAAATTAATTAATCAAATTTTACAAAGGATAGAAAACTTACAGATTTCCCTGCCCTCAGTAAAAGTCCGCAAACCTATTTCTCTTAACCAAAATACCAAGCCGCCATAGGTCAGTAGTAGAGTGGCGTACCATTCGGGAGATCGTGTGTTCGAACCCAGTAGCCGACCATCCTGTTTGAGGTTTCTTCTTAGTCACACCAGGCAAATCGGGATGGCATTTTTAACTCATGCCCTGACCGACACCTTCAAGCATCCTTGGTCCTTCTCTATCCCAGCCTGAGCCGTAGATGTTTAAAAGCCGTAAATAAAAAAAATTGAAAATCGTTTTGAGTAATATTTGATAATGATTATATTATTTTCCTGACTAACAATAATTACAATGTTCCTAATAAACTAGGTAAGATATACCACAAATTTATATTACTTTTCACAGTAGCTTTTCTCTTGTGTCACAAATAAAATATTGGTTTTTAAATTTTGAAAGAAATGTCTGTCAACTTGAGTTTGAACGTGACATCTTGCTGTGCTCTTAGGATTCTGGACTGCATAAGAAGGCAACGTTAACTTGATCATTTCTCTCTCTCTCTCTCTTTCTTTCTTTCTCTCTCTCTCTCTCTCTTTCCCCTTCGTCTCTCTCCTATTTGACCTATCATATTAGAAATCTAGGTCTTCATCTTATTTCCTTTTTGTTGTTTCCGTCCTTTTGTTCACTGTCTCAATTTTTCTTCTGTAGTTTTCTTATGTTTCTCTCTCTCTCTCCCCCCTTTCTTTGTCTCTTTGATTCTTTGCCTCTTTCTTTCTTTTTTTTTGATTTACGTGTTCTTTTACTTTTGCGTTGGTTCCATTGGAAACAAACCTTGTTTGAAGAAGATGCATTACTACGGATTCCAATTTCTAGTGACCTTACGACGGTCGTACCCGTGTTTTACTTTTTTCTACTTTCTACATCTCTCTGACCTTTTTTTTACTCTCCCCCTTCCCCCCGCTCTCTGTCGTGCGTTCCCTTCATTTTTTTTTATTATTTCTTACTGTTTAGTTGAAGTATGGTCAAGTTTAACTTAGTAACAAAAGCGAAACGTATATTTTTAAGATTTCATTTTTCTTTTTAAAATAAATAAAAGAGAAACCTTGTTTCGGCCTTTACTATTTTAAGTTAAATTATTGTTACTGTGTGTCTATCTTATATGTTTATCATGTAGTTTTTGTGTGTATTTTAAATAACTTTACAAAAAGTATAAAATCTTTCAAGAATCTACTTCAAAAGGCTTGAACTGTAAAGCATTGAAATGTATGTTCTGCTCTTTTAATGAAAATAAGTTCCATTTCTGGGATTCACAACATCTTAAGACTAAAGATTCTTTGCTATGACAGCAGGAGAAGGGTTAGAGAAATCATAGTGAGAGTCTTATATTCCGATAAATCGTTTGCCGGTACAGGAAAAAAAACCTGGAGAACCAGATGCAAGGAAAACTTAAGTAAACGTCTCTGTCAGAAATGGCGGCCAGAGCGGGACTCGATTCCATGAGCCTCACACAAAATCAGGTATGGCAGTCATCAGACCACTAGAGTAGGAAGCGTTGTTGATTAGTTTAGTTCATTGAACAGTAATGCTGACACAATTTTAAATAATACACAACAGTACTAAGAATCAAGAATATTTTAGATTGACAATTAAGTTATAAGATTTTCGTATGTACAATATATTTTCCTTCCAAATATATAATTCAAAGTTTCATCGTATAAAATACACAATAATTCAAAGGACCGTTCCAATGCCAGCTTTTTCATTTTCTTTGTTCATTGCTGAAATCACTTCATTGTTTACATAGTTATAAACTTAAAATACGTATCTGAAATTTGGGGATTTCTGTTTAAAAGCAAACATCAAACAAGCTAACCACTCAGATGAGTAATAGGCACCAGTATGAGTGGAGCTTGTGTACGTGTGTCCCAGCTTATGCCGGGCATAGAAGACGTAGAATATGATCCCAAACGATTGAAAAAGATGATTCGTGAAATAAAGAGTTCCAATTTCCGATCTGTAATTGATCCGCTCGATTATTCTAAATTGAAGAGATTTTATAGGCGAAATCCCGAACCGGACTACTATGAAAACCTGGCCCACTATGAGTGTGCGGCGCGCGATTTTCTGGCTAAGCAGAGCGTTATTCTTGAGGATGCTGAAACTTCGTCTGTGTTGCCTCGTACCGTTTCCAATCCAGAAATTGCTTCTTCAGATGAAATCTCCATGGATGTTGATACTTTTCAAAAACCGAAGAAAACAGTCAAAATTCCTACTCCAGTTAATCCTACACCAATTGTCACTGACAATTCATTTGAAGTTTTAAATCCGGAAAAGTCTGACGTCTCTTCACAGGACGATCAAACAAAATCTAATTCAAACAGATCTTCAAAAGCACCAAAGATACCTGCAATTTTTATCTATGACATTACAAATCGCTATCCTTTTTGTAAGAGTTTGGCAGCCATTTGTACTTCACGTCCTGTCATCTACCATACCGGAGTATTTATCAAATTTCAAACCAAGTGTAAAGCAGATTTTGATAAGATACAAGCTTACTGTCTACAGCAGAAACTTCAATTCGCAGTGGAAAACAAAAGAAATGATCGTCCACTCTAAGTGATCCTGCGAAAACTACCTATGGACACTCCTGTTGAGGATATTGCTGCTGATCTTACTTCTCAGGGTTTCTCTGTAATTTCAGTCAGTCAACTTCATGGCACAGATAAAGCGTCAGGCAAGAAAATTTCATATCCACTCTTTTTGGTCACACTCAACAAAGAGCAGCTTCCTTCTGATATCAAGCAGATGAAATATCTTCTTCATCACGTCATTCAAGTTGAGCCGTATCGAGGACCTGCAATAATCCAATGCCACAAATGTCAACGTTTTGGACACGTTCAAAATTCGTGCTTCAACCTGCTACGATGTCTCAAGTGTGCTGAGAAACATTTAACAGCCGATTGCCAAAAGAAAACGAGAGAAGATGCGGCCATCTGTGTACATTGTGGTGGCCCTCATCCCGCCAATTATCGTGGGTGCCCCACTTTACAGAAATTCATACAAAAGCGCCAAGCCGGCCAGACGTCCAGCCCTTCAGATGCCACAAAAATTTCAAAAAAAAAAGTGCAGATTCTACCAGGAAGTCAATTCTGGGGGTCCCTCCAGCATCCGGACAGACTGCTTCTCCAGCTTCTTCCAATATTTGTGATTCACTGAAAGATTTCTTCCAGTTCTTCAAGGATCTTTTCTCGTCAGATTTAATAGATACACTAAACCAGGATTTAATTCGCTTCAACTCTGCTGATAACCTAATAGATAAACTTCCAATTGCTATTGAAATTCTACAACACCTTTTTTCAGCCATGCAGAAATGATCTTTTTTCGTCATTACAACACAAGATTCTTCCTAAAAAGTCATCATAAGCGATTCAAGTTTCAGGCAATATGCGTGCTTCTTGTTTCTTCTCAGTTGTCATGACAACAAGTTTTCATTCATCAGTTTTGGCATTACCTATACTTCCCAGAGTTGCGACAGTTGCACTCTGTTACATTTCATTTACTTTTCCTCAATCTCGTCAGAACAATTCATATTGAAGGCATGGGCTCACGCCCGAAACTTCATTCAACAAAAAGTCCTATTTTTCCTTCCTTCCTTCCTTCCTTCCTTCGCTAACCACTGAATACCGCATAAAACCTCAAAGCTCTTCAACGTATAACGAGATATCACACAGTTTGCATGAATTTCTAAAACTCTTCAAATATGAATATAACAAAATTCACCATCCAGAACAACCCTGTATATAGGTGCAACAATATTGACAAAAAGAAGAACTAAGTCTTCAGGTTCTGTTTTGAAACTACATCACGAAGAACGGTAGTCTTGACAAACCAGTCTGTTAGCGGCACTCACAAATATACAACTAATTTTGGATCTAGCGAAGTATAAGCCCAATTTTGATGCTCGAACTTACTTACATTTGAAAGTTCTTTGATATACTAAGACAAAAATAAATTTTAGTCGGTAGGATCTCCCTAGGGCGGTTCGAAAAAAATCAAAATTTCATATTTCTGATTATAGTACTGATATAGGCGGCCGAAACTTGCGGAATCTAAATCTACCCTTCAATGCCTTTTAAATGGTGAATCACATGTAAAAATCGGAGAAGAGGTTCAAATGTTATGACCTTTTAGTCGAATCATAGAATTTTCACAAATGATCGAAAGGTGTCTCTGTCTTTTTTCTGTAGCCCCAAATGGTTGGTACCAGGGGGGTTGGGAGGGTTATTGGAGACGCCATTGAGTCAAAATTGCTTATTTTTTTAAAACAAAATAGGTGTTACCGTTTTCGAGATACGGAGTCTACCAGGGTCCAAAAACGACCTTTTGTATGAAGACTGTGCACTTTTTTTCTAGTAGGCAGCAATACAAAATAAGTGATAGTATAAAAACCCTTTCGGGGTAAAGGGAAGAATGAAGCATGAATTCTATCAGAAAAGAAATGATTTCAGTTTTGCGAGTGACTTTCTTTGTGTCACTGTGGTGAAAGCGAGGATTCTAAGTCTCTTAATTTTATTACAAAGGAAACACTTCCGCCATAGTGACACAGAAAATCACTAGCAAAATGGATATAACTTCTTTTGTGAGTAGAGTTTTGTGACTCCTTTTGTGCGTCACTATTCCCTTTACCCCGAAAGGGATTTACTACTGATTCGCGTCTACAGTAAAACCTCATTTATCCGGAACTCCGGTTCATGAGAAATATTTTTTAAAGAGTCTTTTTTTTCGCCAGTTTCGAAATATATCTTGTAGGCCTATAAGTGAGCGCGTCTGATTAATTATCCACAGTGTTATATTTTATTTGCCCTGTAACTGTACCCTGTACCACGTACCTCAATAATCATGTAAAATAATTTTGTTATTGTATTTCTATTCCGTATTTTCAGTCGCATATAACACGAAGAATAGTAACTCTGGTTCATGCGGAATGAGTTCGGTCCTATCAAATCCGGATAAACTACGTTTTAGTGTAGTATGTAAAACCGATACGCACTTTATAAAGCTTACAGTATAGTCTCGA
This sequence comes from Lepisma saccharinum, assembly GCA_022664845.1. Taxonomy (NCBI): domain Eukaryota; kingdom Metazoa; phylum Arthropoda; class Insecta; order Zygentoma; family Lepismatidae; genus Lepisma; species Lepisma saccharinum. Next base: position 26,303 of record JAGDQP010005761.1, on the reverse strand, counting down.
ATTACGATAAACGAGCCTTTCTATTCTACCGACTAGCAGTCACTTTTACTCAGTTTACAAAGGCCATATAACGCAATGTCCAAAAATAACCAAGTAATTTGTGACATACTAGAACTTACAGAATTAAATAAATTAGGCCAACACATTGTTTGTACGCACTGCAAATGTCAATAATTGACAGAGCCATTAGTGGTAGAATAGTGTAGTTGCATTTTGCTTGTAGGCCACCTAGTTTTGGATGTAGAGAAACTGGGCACGTCGATGTCACTGATAGATTTCTCAGTTCTGTAGTTCTAATATTGAGTTCGTTGCTTAGACAAATTATGAGGTTAAAATAGAAGTAGAAACCGTAGCAATAAATAATACTAAAATATTGCTTATGAGAAAGTAATCTTTCTATATGCTTTGGCGCCGATAATTTTTTAAGAACTTTTGTTAGGCAAATACGGAGAGAATCGAATTATTAACCAAAAAGTTATATCTATAAAACGATAAAAAAAACTGATTGTAATTCACATCACATTTGTTTTTACTTTACATTCATCTGTTTGAAGCTTTCTCTAGGAAGAGCAATCAAAATTCCTGTTTTTGTTAAATTCATTCATCCTTGCAACAATACGTCAGTAACTTTGTTAATTAAATAATGTTATTGAAAAGACACTATAAAATCGTTTGATTTGGAAAATATAAAAGCAAATAGAATAGTTGTTGATAAACGTTCTCTTAGGGGAGACAAACACATTTGAGTTCATGCCTGAAGGATATGACTTGGAAGCTCAGTCATATTAACTGGTTAAAATCAAGTATTTTTTTCTGGTACCAGACACACTTCTCTAATAAGGAACATATTAAGTAGATTCAATAGAAAAGGATTTAACAAATCACCAGCCCTTGCCCTTCATGTCCGGAGTGGCGAGTAAATTCCACTTGCAGTTAGTTATTCCTTATCGTTAAAAGAATTTATGTTCTCTATCTAACTTGTCTTAAGGAAGGAAAATAGAAAAGATTCACTACTTGGAATGAGCTACTTTCCTTACAGATTTATTAAAATCTGACCTTGTTTTTTTATGGATGCGAGTGTACCTTATTCAAAGACAGGTAAACAGCAGCTTGCTGCTTGGGTAAGTGTATATCGTGCCGGGATGTCTTTTTCGTCAACTTCGAGGAAATACACTAAATAGCATGTGTTATACATGTGCATGTTCTACCATATAATCCTAAATCCCAATTTATAATTGAATTATGATAAACATACTCCATGTTTTTCCGCTGTGAACTATACAATTGAAGCTTCATATTTATTTAACCAGAAGGCAGCTCATTTTGTTGTTAGCAAGTCTAGAATTCAACCAGAAACAACTCGAAGGTGAATATTTTTCTTCTTAAGGTAGTTGACATCTAATATATAATTGACCCCTGACATTTCCATTCTAAAGCATGTTCAAACATGTAAACTTTACATAGAATAACAATAAACTCAATTAGCTACATTATTTCTAACAATCACCTTTGCCGTCTTTGATGTCAGGAATTTTAGAATTGAAAAGGAAACTTAATGAATAACAGTTCAACGTAATAATTGCTACCACGGAGTTAGAAATATATATTCGAAGTAGAGGACCTACATTCACAAATAACTTTTGCAGTTAATTTCACGATAAAATAATGATTCACTAAGTTTTTCTTTATATATATATAATTTTTAAGCATTACGTAACATAGTTCCAGACTTAATGTTCGTATTTGCTTTCTCGTCTCAAGGTATTATTGTTTTGTTTATATATCAGTGACATTTGGATATGGAGTTGTAAGTGAGAACCACTTTGTTCTATTGTTGTTGCGGGTAAAATGAAGCTAAAAGACTAAAGTTTTCCTTCAGCTGAGAAAACAATTCAAAATAATGACAATAATAATTGTTTTCTGGGGTAGTACTGATTTTGACATCTAGACTACATTGCTAACCAAACGACAAAGATCGTTCCTTGAGTTTGATACAATTTTCGCTTTTCAAAAGAATGAGAGGTACAATTATAGTCTCTCTCTCTCTCTCTCTCTTTGTGTGTGTGTGTGTGTGTTTTACAGAGAGTGAAGGTGTGGAGGAAATGGGCTAAGTCCTTGTTACATTAGAAACAGACTGTAATAGAAGTAATTTGTCTTCGAATGATAGAGCTTGACTTGAGAGGTTGATTGATACCTGTAAAATTTCAGATTAGTCGCTTAATGGTTAGTATTGAAATTTATTTTCTGTAGCACAAGTGATTTTGAGTTCATATGGTTACTAACAATTATGTAACAATTTACCATACTTTTCTTGACTTTTCTATTGCACGTAATTAAAATTAATATCTCGATACTAGTTTTAGGTCTGTCTCTCACTCTCTTTTGTTTCTTGTTAGCTCGCTCACGCACACACAGGCTTACTCACACAGTCACTGTTTCTATCCGAGAAGAATTGTCAGAAAGGTATTTGCATATCTTGTGGTCTAGTTTTTTTTTTATCTATCCACAGAGATAGGAAATTAAGTTTATATGCTACTAGTTCTTAAAACATTTTCTCGTGGATATTTTTTGTGCTCTCTAAAGCAGGGTAATTCCATCTCCATCCTTCTGAAAGATACACTGTAACAAGCACCCACACACTTTTTTGTATATATAGTGAAAGAGAAAGTGGATATTGGAAGGAAGATGCCGTACTTTTGTTTTCCACAGAGTAAGATTTTTATTAAAACCTAATCCTTCGCCAATGTATATACGGATGCAATTCAAAATCTCTCAGAAAATAATCCACGGCCCCCAACTTAAATGTGTTAGGGCTCTTCATGATACAAGTTGTAAAAGAAAAAACATATCTAAAGGAATAATACTATAGAAAAGAAAAGTTTGAAGAACTATTAAAATATGTCACTTAAATGTACACAGTGTAATATAAAGAAAAAAATCAATTTAGGTTCGATACTTGTGACACACAAGTAAAAGTGTCTGATAAAAATATCTGTAACATCTAACAGAAAACTTACAGTAGTTTGACTCACGTGAATATTGTTCAGGCGAATCTGATTGAGTTTACTATACTAGATTTTTCCTTTGAAGAGGTACTTTACCAAGGTCCCTCTGAAGTTTCCCTTGTACCTGAGCTTGATAACAGACATTGAAGACTCGAGCGCTATCTACACTCTGTAAAATACATGTTTGCTTTTACCACCTTTTATAATTAAAAATTTCCAATCACTTTTCTGCATATCCACTCGCATCATAATAGAAACTGTAATGTAGAATCATGAATATGTACAACAACAATCCTCTGAATACACAACAATGTTCTACTATGCAAGAAGATTGATGAATTTTCGAATTCCTTCTGTTAACTAAGTAAGACGCTACTGGAGAGGATTGCATAACTAGCTAGCTTAAAACATCAACCTCCATATGCAGATAAAAAAAATAACCTTTAAGTTTACAAACAATAAATATTATTGGGTAAATATTTAAATAAAATGACCTTACACTTTCGGTGTAAGCGGCGTGAGTCCAATTTTGCAAAGCTACCTATATAACGAAGTAGAGAGCTGTGGCGAGAAAACCACAAATACAACAACGACAACCGTTGTATTGATCTCGTAATATTTCATAGGAATAAAATTAGTTTAGCAGACTCAAGCCCTTTCATGTGGATGAAATACTCAAATCTGCGATTGATCTGACAAGGAAAGCTATCGGAGTTTCCGATGTGTATCCGATGTTGAAACTTTCACAGCTTGTAGCATATATGGACAGATGGACTTCTTAGTTTCGCAACTTCTTAGAACCGGAGGTGTATTGATTTACTTTCCCCCTGAAAGTCATGTACTCTCGTCATACGTCTATGATGAAATATGAGTCTGATCCAGTGGAGAAAATGGCACGCTAAAAAAGACAAACCCAAAATTGTGTTCTTACTTATTGTTATTAGTATTATTTTAATCATAATGCGACTTTATTAAAACGTCTAAATGCGTCTTTAATTCTAGAGGCATTCAGAAAATATTTTGTACATAGCTTTAATATCGAAAGAGACAATTTGATACTCGATTCTCAGTCAAATGCGAATAGTAATATCATAAATATTCCTAACATTAGAATTGATGAACTTGGGTTAGCCATTAGAAAATTTAAAAAATCATAAAACTATAGGAAATGATTTTATATCAAATTACGTAGTTAAAGCATGTTCTCAACATCTGGCTCCATTTTGACAGGGTTATTAAGCAAGATATCAAGATATATGCAGCGGAGTGAAAATTAGTCTTCATTATTCCCATCCCGAAAGGTGGCGATAGTTCCTTATTATCAAACTATAGACTAATTACTACCTTAAATAACATGACTAGACTACTATTTGAATCTATTATATGTGAACATCTACAAAACATATGTTCAAAGAAGAACAACGTGGCTTTCTTCCTTGGAAGTTTGTGGTCACAAATCTTTGTCAGATTACAAAATGCAATATAGTGTTACATTACAAGAAGATCTTAATGTGATGTTAATCATTTAGATTTCACTAAAGCATTTGATAGCGCTGATCATCCGGTTCTAATAAATAAACTTGGTAAGATTAGAATATATGATAAAATGGTTCAACAGTTTCCTATGTAATAGAATGTTTAGAATTAAAATAAGAAATACCATATCTAATGAAGGTATAATAAGTAACGGTATTCCCCAGGGATCACCTTTAGGTCCATTTCTCTTTATTTCTATGTATTATATTTCTGAAGTTATAAAACACTCTAACCTGTTGTTATACGTTGACGATCTAAAGCTTTATAGATAGATAAATAACTTTAGAGGCAACCAATGGTTGCAAGATGATCTCAACAGTATAACTGCATGATGTACTAAGAATAAAATTGAGGAAAATGCTCTCGAAACTAAATTCATAAGCTACTCTATTAAGACTCAATACTATGTACATAACTATAAAATAAACAAAATGGATGTTTTGAAGGTAAATACTATAAAGGTGCACTGATTTTGATTTTAATCTTAAATTTAATAATCATATCACAAGAATTACAGGTGGAGCTAGAAAATTAATACACGTTTAATCAATGGTATGAATTTGCAAACATTGAGAAAACGCTTTACAAAACTCTTGTAAGGGCAAAATTAGAACACGCTACGACGGTGAAGAATGACTTGATGAAAGTAGCAATAATACTATTGAATTTGTACAAAAATCTTTATTAAACTGCTTTGTTACAAAGTTAATTTACCAAATTGTGCGTACGACTACAGCTACTGGTGTACTACCTTTAAACTTGAAACTTTGGAGGAACTTTTTCAGTAGTATACCCGTTAACATTTCAGTCAAATTTGCAGATACGGGTTTTTGCCTTTGAACGGCGGAGTTCTTCGACGCCTAAATTTTCTCTTCTCGAAATATTTGGTAATATTCTATCAACGAACCAACCATAATACAAGCAACAGCTAAGTCACACTCTGGATTTTGCCAGTAGTCTGATGTTTCCTGAACACCTTGAAGAATATCACAGTCAGAACAAATGCAAGGAGAACAGAAAGTTGAAATCTAGGCTATCCAATAGTGCCTGGGTCTCAAGTCACTTCTGGCAGTTTTTTTTTCTTTCAGATAATATTGCATAAGTTAACTGTATTATGGGAAACGTTACTCTGACTGCTAAGCAAGAAATGTGACTAATCCACCTCGTATAACAAACGTATTTTAGTTTAATAGCTCTGGTGTTATGCTTTTCTGTAGTTCAACAAAACTTGAGTGCATTAAGTCCAAGGCTCTCTTCCCTTCTTTCCTATACGCGGAAGAACGCGGGTGAGAAACATGAAGAAAGGTGCTCTAAAGGGAGAAAATCAAAGAGGAGTTGTACACAGCGTTCCGTGCATGAGCTGTGAGCCAGTGTATATAGAAGAGACAAAAAGTAAATTACAGGAGAGGCTTAAACAACACAAGGATGTCGTCAGATTAAAAAGAGACAGACCACATGCTATTTACAAACAGTACAGGAAGAGGCGTATGATACAGAAGGAAGAAGCAGAGATAATAGAACAAGAGGAAAGGAGTAAGGAGAATTAGGAAAACGGGAGATAAAGCGATGAACTGGAATGATGGGTTCATACCCCGCCCCCCGGAAGATGCTGCGCCCTTATATTGGAGTTTTGCCTTATTTATTATAACCTACTCTTGGACGGCCATTTTTGATAATGATTTTTTTTAACGTTTTCTTATATTATCGTGACCTACTCGTGATGGCACACCTTCAAGCCAAATTTCGTATCTCTAGCTCCAACGGTGTAGAAAATGGTTTTGGGGCGTCCATTTTGAATCCAAGATGGCGACTGATTGATATCATCCCACACGGTGTTCAATATCTGAACATGTGCAAAAAAATCATTCCAATCGGTCAAACCGTTTCGGCGTGACACACAAAGACAGTTACTTTAATTGTATGCATATACACGTAGGTAGATTTATTAATTTATTTGTAGTTTATTTATTTAAATCTGCTTATTTATTATTTATTTATTTATTTATTTTACATTTATTAATTATTTTTCTAAAACATTTTTTCTGTAAAATTCCGTTTCTTTCTTATGTTGTTTCCTGTTACAAGTTTGTTATAGCGGTCTAGTTGACTAGAGTGTGTGGTCTGTGAGCGAAGGTCTGTGATTGGTTAAAATTTGTTTAGTTTTGGAAAACAAACGAATTCTGGGACGTGATTGGCGGATGATGTAGAAAGGATCTCTTGGTCTTCTGGTGCTTTTTATGAACTGTTAGTGTTGATTAGTTTTCGTCTGAGGAAGATGTTGTCCCAACATTGAAACTGTAACGCTTGCTCGGGAAAGACAGTAGCCATACTGCTGTTACCACCCATACAATTCATTTTATCTTATCTGTAGCGTTTGCCGTATCTTTTTACAATGAAGTTAAGCGTAACACCCTTGTCAACCTGTTTAATTAAATTAAGTATGGATACAAGGCCTCAATATAATTATAACTGCCGAGATGTAGAGTCACCTAATGCAGCACTCCTCGCCAGGAAAGTATTTAGAGGGTCTCTAACCTCGAAAATCTGTAGTTTTTGTAAAATTTTATATAATTTTTGCCTACTTCTTTGAAAAAAAGAAAAAACTGAATTTTGGGTGATCTAAATCTCCCAAATACAATTCCAGGACGAAAGTGAAGCAAAAGTGACTTCTGTTGATTGAATGATAAAACATACACTTTTTGTACACTTCGCAACAATATTCCAGCCAGCCCCTATCTCGGTACCTTGCAGTTAATATTGGAAGCTATTTTTACAGACTTTTCTTTAGTTCACAATGGTTCGTGGTAACCGCAAATCTTGCAACGTTAATTTTACTTCTTTCCCGATATAATACAATGATGAAATTTTGCACAGCGATGTACGTCCGGCGACAATACAATATTGTATTGTTACTTTCATATGTTTCTACATATTTATATATCTTGAAAGATATTTCAATATTTTTAAAAAAAATATGAACTTCTTTATCCTAAAATAAATACTGGCCTGCAACCATGTTGAGTTTGACTGTTAGTTTTTCTTTCCAATTTCATCTAAAGAGCAACTGTTCTTTTCCTCCACGTGGTGAGGCCGGACACAGACAGGACAGTTAGTCAACCGATTAGCAGCTGTTAACTGTGTGTTGAGGTAGGGTTCTGTCTGGCCAAAAAGGATCGGTTGTCTAGTCCTCTATTTAGTCCACTTTCCATCTCTCTCTCTCTCTCTCTCTCTCTCAGATGTTATAGGAAGGGTCGTGTGGAACCTTGAAAAGTGGAACCTAATTCTGACAATTGTCCTGTCTGTAATCAACCTATATATAGATGACAAAAAGAAAACAACAACAAACAAATGTAACAATTGTTTATTCAAATATCATCTATCATGTTTGGAATATAGTAACGAAGAAATAAATATACTTAAGAAATCCTTTTACAAATTTGAAAATTTTCAAAACAAATTTAAACCTGTAGGTGAGACAACGTCAATAAGATCGCTTAGCTCTACTAACGCAAATATAAAATACTACAAGACAAGGTGATATTCATCTAATTGTGGCGCCGCGGTGACTCAGTTGGTAGAGCGCTCACCTCTGGTGCTAGGGGTCGTCGGATTGATCCCTGCTCATGCCATGCGGACTTTGTGGTGGACAAACACCGTGTGCGTGGGTTTTCTCGGGGTGCTACCGTTTCCTCCCATTTTCTTCATTCCACCAATTCATCCCATCATCATTCATACGGCCTGAGCCATAGTTGCCTAAAGACCTTAAAATAAATTCAAATTCAATTCATCTAATTGACGAAAATGATATGAAAATAACTCTAGTTTAAAATTATATGAAATGATGCAAAATGGAAACTTGACTTAGTGTTGAATGAATGTAAAGTTATGAGACAAGAATTATATTTACTGAAACTAGACAATTTTAAATTAAGAGAATTGCTTGTAGAAAGTGAAAATTATAAATGTAACAACTGTGTAAATAAAAGCAACAATGTGAAAAGAAAGACAATATTGAAAATAAACCATTTCAAGCAAGTGAACCTAAAAAACGTACAGCAAGCTCTAGTGAATGACCAAAGGATCAAGATGGCCAAAATCAAGAGGATCAAGTCAGATGGACAGAAGTGGTGTCTAGGAAGATGGTAAGAATGAACAACAATATTCAAAAAGACAAATTACAAGTGGTAAACCAAGTGTAATAGAGAAAAAACTAGCATGTGGCAAAAACCGATCAAAAACTGAACTAGTTACTAGAAGAAAAGCTTTATTTGTTACCAGATTTAGTCCTAATGTATCCGAGAAAATGGTGGAAGCTATAGCAAAAGAACAACATATCAACTATATAAAATGTACCAAACTCCAAACTAAATATGATACCTATTCATCATTTCATGTAGAAGTTAACGAAACTGACTTACAATTAATAAACTACCCTGATGTCTGGCATAGTGGAATCATGATAGGACCATTTTATGGTAAATTAAAGAACATATCAAGCTTAGAAACATCTGAAGGTGCGGACAATACAAAGTGATGGGTAGTTTAAAACTGTGGTATCAAAATGTACGTGAACTTAGAACAAAGATCGATGAATTCTTTTTGTCGATATCTGACTGTCTATACGAAATCATCTTAGTGATTGAAACTTGTTTTTCAGACTTAACAGAACAACTTTGACTATTTTCCTCAATCTTATACAATATTTAGGTCAGACAGAAATTATATTAATAATGAAAATGATCGTGGTGGGGGTGTTTTAATTGCAGTCAGGAGTGACATTTCAGTGACAAGAAGAACTGATTTAGAGACAATTGACAAATGTGTGTGGATTGAAGTAAAACGCTCTAGAAACAAAACAAAAATATACTTATATCTTGTGTGTACTTTGAGCCCAATTCTGTTATTGAAAAATATAAAACTTTTTTTGAATCAGTAACACGAATAATAAATCCTCAACAATATGACACTTTAATAGTAGGTGATTTCAATATATGAAAAGTTAATTGGAAAGAAAGGGAGTTCAAAGATGATATTCATTATTTTTCCAAAATTAGGGCAAGACATCTGTTCGATTTTTTTGGATGATACAAATCTACAGGTAGATACATACATATTGTATTGATTGTGATCTAATATTAAGTAATTTTCATATTTCTGTGAATGAATCAATTGTTCCTATGCTGCAACCTGACAAGTACCATGATCCTATTGAAATTGTAATTTGTTATTCAAAGGTATTGGATGATACAAGAACTTATTTTAAATTACAATGCCTTAAAGGTAATTATTATAATTTATATCAGAAAATTAAAAATACAGATTGGACTAATATTTTATTAGCATCAAATATTGAGGAAGTAGCAACAAATGTTGAACGTGTTATTCGTAAAGTAATTATTGATAATATTCCAAGGGTAAAAAGGATTAAATCTAGTTTTCTATCTTGGTTTTCAAAGGAATTAATTAAGGAAAGTAAAATATCATATGCAATACAAACAAATAAGTGATGTTAACCACTATATAGTATATTTTATTCTTTGCGTAATTAATTAAAAGGTGATAAACAGAGATATTTGGATAAAATACAGAATGAGTTTTAAAAAATTATCCAAAGAACTGGGTAAATTTACCAAAACATCTAACATCTTAGATGGAATATTAGTTGAAGATGAATAAATTAATGAGAAGGATAAATTAGCAAATTATTTTAGTAAATTATTTGACTTTACTTACCAACCTACGCAAATTGTACTAATTATAAAATCAATGGTGAACAGTATTCTAATGTGAATTAGATCATAATATGAGTGTTACAGTTATTATTGCCAATGATGTTCTGAATGCAATCAAATCCTTGCGGGCTAAAAATTCTTTGGGATTAGATAAAATACCCGTACTTATAATGAAAGGAATAAGCGAAATAATTGCTCCTGTTTTGGCATCATTATTTAACTGGAATATAATAGTAGGTATATTTCCTAAAATTTGGAAAATTTTCTTAGTATATCCTATTCCTAAAAAAGATGGTAAGAGAATGGAAGATGACAAACCTATGTTAATAATTAGTGTTATTCCTAAAAATTTTGAAAAAAAAAATGTTTATAAATTTGTTTATAATAGTGTTCAAAATTTAATTTGTCAATCACAATTTGATTTTGTACAAAAATGTTTAACTACTACTAATTTGGCAACTATGATGACTAAAATTGGCCCACTAGTCCAGCAGAGAGGTCAGGTGGATGTTATTCACTTATACTTTCAGAAAGCCTTTGACAAGATACCGCATTGGCTACTCTTAAACAAAAATGAGTAATTTCAATCTTTCTAACCAACTAATTACTTGGTTTTGATCTTATATTTCTGAAAGGAAATTTAAGTGTCAGATACAGTGGTACATTGTCTTCTTTTTACAATATTTCTTCTGGTGTTCCTCAGGGATCTAATTTGGGACCGTTGTTGTTTCTTATCTTTATAAATGTTATTCCACAATGCTTCGATTCTGAAACATTAATATTTGAGGATGATGTTAAACTTTTAAAATTATTGATAATGATAGTGATCATCTTATATTACAAAGTGACTTAAATAAAGCTCTTTTATGGTCCAAACAGAATTTTATGCCTTTGAATCTTGACAAAACTTTCGGCATATCTAGGAAAATAACTATTTCTACCCTTTCCTACACCAAATATCTTGTAATTTTTTAGGGCACTGACAATTATGTTAATAATAAAAAATATTTTAATGTGTCATATTATGTAATAATACTTTACTGTTTTAGATATTTGTCAGCTTATTTGTAATTATTAATATCAACATAAATTAGTGTAACTGTTATCATAACAATGTATTGGGCGACATCTTTTGAATATGTTCTGTATTATCTTTATGCCTAATAAAATACAAATTGTTATTTATATAATATTACCTCTCTATAGAATGTAGACCCTCCTAGCAAAATTTCAGAGTAGGCTTCAATATGGTGACATTGACAGGTTTCTTGTCATAACACAGTTAAAGTAACTCATATTTGTTGGAGTCGAAATCAGAGTATTCCGAAAATTAGTGAACATACATATATATGCTAAATACAAATTTTTACGGCAAATTTTTACACCAGTCAAAAATAGTAGACTATATGCCACGACCCAAAGCACTTCTTTGGGAACAAACGCTGAAGGGTCATTCCATGTGAAATCAACATACTTTTTTTTAACAAAATTCAACCTAACCTTCTCAGATTTCTATGATATTTGATTCATTGCTAGCAACCATTGAGAATATTATAATTTTTTTCTTTTTAATTTTTCGACTCGCTAGTTCTTGTTCAATGGAAGAGCAATTCCACGAATATGTCATACCAGACAGTAAAAATTGAAACGTACCGTGAATTTATTTTAATTGGTTCAATCGAAGGATACGATTCATGTTTTCATAAGGAAACGAAATATTCATTAGTACCAATGCGAAATTACCTTCTGTTTTGAAGCTATTTAAAAATTCAGGAAAATAACCACAATTTTACTTCATTTTAACAGTAAATCATTCAGCTAAAATATATGAATTTTAAAATATAAAAAATGTATATTAAACTTCGTTATTTCCTGTATTGATATAAACTATTCGTTTGTTTCTTAATAATCGCCCTCGTGGCCTGGCAAGCATTATAAAAATCGATTACATAATTACGTCAATGCGTGACGCTCCACATATAAAAAGTACTATACACTGCAGAATACTTGATGAAAAGAAAATTACTTCTGTATGGTGTTTTAGAGTCAAATGCTGAACAAAAAAGTATTTTAAACGGTTTTTCTAATCCTAATAGTTTTTCTGTAAATCATTAACATAGTGTGGTCAGTGCGTGACATTTTCAGAGGATGGTGACTATGCGACTTTCAATGTACTACAAAAAGTACTGTACACTGCAGAATATTTGGTGAAACGTAATGGGTCTTCGTGTGGTGCGTTAGAGTCAAATGCTAAACGAAAAGTGTATATATATCAAACGTTTTTATCTAATCAGAATAAGTTTTCTGTAAAACATTAACGAGCAGTACCACGAGTCACAAACAGACATCCAGAATATATTTTTCGACTGTAATTGCGATATATGTCCGAAATGTTAAAAAAATACAAATTAGACATATGATATGCTAGCAAAAATATTGGAGATCACGTTCTCGATTTAATAACACTATATTAAAAATACTATTTATTATATAATATTAAAGTTGCCGTCACGCAATGACATTTTTACAACCCGCACTCACATTTTGATTTACATTTCACAAACTACGGCCCAACAAATCTTTCTAGTGTATTACTTAATAGGGGAATGTTTAAAACTTTATTTTCATAAAAACAATACCAGGTTGAAGGTAGTAACAGCATATATGAAGAAAAACAGAGCCTGACGTACTGGCATGAGCATGCGATTGAGTTTTAACTGTAATTCTTGCTAAACCGTAAAGAAGACTACAATAAAATAGGTCATTCATTTATGTCAATATGTATAAAAGAAAAAAGTTTATTATATATGTTTTAAACTTTGTATTCCTACATTTTGTTGTAAAACTCATTATTAAATCAAGAAAAAATCTAGATTATTTTTTAAAACTTTTTAAATAATCTAACAACAAAAGCTTACTAAGCATTTGTACTAAGACTTGTTATAGTATTTTAGTAAACATACATCGTATACACAGAACCGCAGCTTATTATTATTATTATTGCAAGGGGAACAATATCCGATTTTAGCGTCCGTTTTGAAGGAGCCAAAGTTTACAACGTCCCCTCCATTTCCCGCCCCAGTCCGGCGCTTGAGGGAGTGATTCCCCCATGTGTGGCGTCACTCCCAAATTCTCGAACGCACCTTAACTTTAAATATTTTAGTCAGAAACGATGGAAACCGTACAAAATTCCACTTACACCCTCCCAATTTCGCATTTACACCCCGAACTAACAGTCCTGGAGGAATCCCTGGGAGGCACGTGCGTCCTTTGCTCTTTCTTACTTGCGACCCTAGATACATACCAAGAGCTGATGGCACTAATCTACGAAATGTTCACTGTATGTTTGGCTTTCTCGTACGCGTAGAATCGCTCTAATATGAATTTAAAAATTTTTAACTTTTGGAACACAAGAATTTTTACGACGCGTTATATTTTATAGTGATATCTTATCTAGAATCTGTAAATGATTCCGTTAGTTTATTTCTATCAGAATATACAAAAATAAAGCAATACTTACAAGGCAAAATCATCTAATAATTCACAGATGTCAGACGGTGAGCTGAAATCGCATTTGCTTCAATTATGAGAGAAGTTATAATGCAATTAAAGTCGAAAAGTGAAAATTCTAAATGTCAGTGCTTGACACGTGGAATCGCTTGTAAATTAAAGAAGTTCCAAAAAGTTCCATTTTAAGTTACAAAAGTTCTTATTACTCGGCAGTGGCTGGTGCTAGAGAGCTCGGAAAGGACTCATTTTAAAGCTCTTGTAATAAGCATTCATTGGATATGATACGCAAAAAGGTGCCATAAAATTTTCTGTACTAAAAATTAAACAATCAATTTTTATTAAAATCGGACATCTTGATCTTTTAAAAAGAATTTCCAAATGTTGGTCATACCTCCCTGCACCTACCATGAAAATTGTAACTTTGGACGATAATGAGATCGTGCGATATAAAATATTGTCGTTATCTTTCTGAGGAAGAAAAGGCATTAGCGGTCCACATTAAGATAAGAAACCTACCGTAAACTCTCTTTTTTGGGGTCATTCTTGTCATTAATGACTTCGGCCCGTCCCCAGTGCCGTCCCCAAACATCCGTGCCCCGGTCGTGATTCGAACTCGAAACCCTGGAGTTTCTATCCTGACGCGTCAGACCGAACAGCTAGCAAGGTTGGCTCCGTATTAAGAAATTTTAATTATTTATGGCATATAGCGTTAGGCATCTATGGCTCAGGCTGGGATAGGGAGGGGAAAAGGTACAGTAAGAAGCAGGATAGAGCTAAAGTTTAATATACCAATCAAATATTTGCTTGGTGCGACTGACGAGAAATAATAGGTGCACATTAAAAATATTATTTATTATTGGAACCGGGACCAGGATTGGTATCCTGTTATTTGAAACTGAGGATTTTGATCTGATACTTGGAACCGGGTGATCCTGAAACCGAGTACAAGGATCTAGGATACAAGTACCCGGTTCCAAGAACCAGATCCGAGTCCTCAGTTTCTATTTCCAAGTTACGAGTCCGGGTCCAGGTTTCAATATTATGTGCCCGAACAGAATCCATGTGTTCATCCATCAGTTTATAATAAACTAAACTTAATGTAGACCTAGGGCTTTCCTCAGTCACACCAGCCAAATATCGGCTTGGTATCTTGAACTTAAGCTTGAACCAATTTCTTACTGCATCATCATGAACCGTACATACCTAACGTTAATACCGTAAATAATTTAAATCTTTCATACGGAGCCAACCTTGGTAGCCGTTCGGTCTGATGCGTCAGGCTAGCAACTCTAGAGTTCCGGGTTCGATGTTTGGGAACGAACCGAAGTTATTAATGACTAAAATTACCCCCAAAAAACAAAGTTTACCAAAGGTTTCTTATTTTAATGTGGACCGCTAATGCCTTTCCTTCTCCAGAGATATAACGAAAATATTTTATATCTCACGACCCCATTATCGTCCCAAGTTACAACTTTCATGGTAGGTGCAGGAAGGTATGACCAACATTTGCGAATTTAAAAATAAAATCGAGATGTCCGATTTTAAGAAAATCGATGTTTTAATTTTTAGAATACAAAATTTTGTGCCACCCTATTGTGTATCATATCAAATGAAAGCTTATTACAAGAGCTTTAAAATGAGTCCTCTTCGAACTCTCTAGCACCAACCATTGCAGAGTAATAAGAACCTTTGTAACGAAAAATTGGACTTTTTGGAAATTTTTGAACTTTCATAGAACGAAAACTAGTGAGTGCAAATAAAAACGAAAAAAAAAATATTCTCAACGGTTACTAGCAATAAACCAAAAGTCATAGAAATCTGAGAGGGTGAGGTAGAAAAGGTGTGTTGAGTTGACGTGGAATGACCCTGAAGGATGAAAAAGAGGAAAATTCCTCAAGGGTTCCTAAAATGGACGGCAACCAACATTTCTTTGCAATAATGCTGGTTGCAGATCCAACAGTAAAGAACATTAAGTTTGCCAAGACTGGGTAATCTTGAAAATTATTCGTACATTTCTTAATGATTTCTGACTCCCTCCGAACAACGTGGACAGGCGGGAACAATATCTAGGTTAGCCATCAACGTTGAAGTAGCAGCGCCGATAGCTTTCAACAGCTCTAACACTATTATTCATTGGTTTCCGTGGTCCTTAAAACGTCGTACATGTAATGATTGGCGTTTAGGGTTTTCGATTAAGTTATTTTAAATACTCATCATATTTTTGAAGAGTAAAATCTCATAAGTGTACCATCGATAGATTCCTTAATATGTTGTGTTTGTGTACGATATCACTGAATAAAACCAGACGATAGGATTTCTAATACAGTGGTTGGCGGCATTGTGTAAGTGAGGCAGGAGACAATGAAAGCGAGCCACCTCCTGCATCTCAATTTCCTGTTCTGCTTGTCCATCAAATCACGTTCATCACATAACTGTGAATAGATGTTTCTTACTACAAAAAAAGTTGTACAGTGTTCAAACTTGACTTCAACCTGGTTATTTAGAAAATACCTCATGTTCAAAGACTTCATTAAATTCTACAAGGCACATGGTTACATATAATTACCTATATTTGTCAGAAATATCCCACGACAGATATTTGTTTCGTTACAAATTCATATTAATTGAACTGGATATGCCTGCTTAAATGATTAAGAAACTGTTATTCTTCTGTTGTTGTTTTTTCACCAAAATCCTGTTTGTGAACATGTCGGAGTTCGTAAATAACAGATTCAGTTAGCAATCTTGAATGTTGAGTCGTCTTTAGTTTAATGCAGCATTCTTCCAAACAATGTCTTGCACTAACCTTGAAGATTGAATAGCTCCTGAATCACTGAACTATTTTCTGACGTAATTTAGAAGTTATTAATTAATTGCAGCCGTCATGTCTTCAAGCATGTCGTTTTTTTCTCTAAGCGGCCCTTTAGTAGAGCAGAAAAGTCATACAGAAAGTTCCAGTCAAGAACTAGCAAAGCCAGCAAGAACTAGTCAACTCTATTCTGTAAATTAATGCAACCATTGCTTAAAAGCATATGCAAAATGTAGCAGTCTTAGCTTTGTAGCATTTCGGAATTTGTCTGATAAGTGAGTAGGTTGATTTAAAACTTTAAAATTTGGGTTAGAATAACCGCTGTAAACAGACTTCGAACCTACCCTGCCTCCCAGGATTTGATACAAAGTCTCTGACCATCGCCACTCGAAGAATGGGGTTGGGTTGTACTTAAGAGTCCTGCTTTAGTGCCGGATTCTACACTTTTCGGCTGGACCCAAACCAGACGGAAAATTGGGCAGTCCTGATCTGATGCGATGGAAAAGTGGATTACGAACCCAATCACCCAATTTTCCGGTCGACCCGGTTGTATCGAGCCTAAAATATAAAAGTAGAATCGGGCCGGGTCGGGCTTAGATCGGGCACTAAATCTGACTAGGCATCTGAATCTGCTTGTGAATGTAAATTTAACGGAATTTGACAATATTTAAGCACATGATTTTGTATCTAATCGTCTGATTTAGTGCACATTATTCTTAATCACAGTGTTTTCATATATGATAATGTTTAAATTTTTTGATCCTTGCTTAAGATGACTGTTTATCATTTCGTTTGCACACATGGCCAACAGTTGGCCTACAGTCCTCATGTGGCCTGTCATGTTATTTTGTGAAGCCTGCGACAATATAAAATATACATTACATTACGTGTGTTATCATTTTAGCTATTGGTTTCTCCCGCAGACTTTCTGATAGATATACAAATTATATTCATTGTTAATGATGACTTTCAGTTACGCTACCACTCATCATATAGTTGGCCTCGTGTAGAAATAAGTTGGCCACGCCTACTTTAGACCATAGTATATTGTTCCGAACACTGTGTACATAAGGGCCTGAGCTTTAGATAACCAAATAAATAAAAAATAAAATTCAATCAATCCGAACTGTGTACATAAAGATGATACAGAATTATCTATACAAACGACGTCTCTGTTATACTGGCGCTATAATAATCAAGCATTTTCGGTTCAAGCAAATTGCATTGTTGTACTGTACAATTAGCAGAGCTAACAAGTGTCAAATGACAATGTACTAATCATGCAACGAAGTACAACAAGAGTTATATTTAATAAACAATACACTATTATTATTACAAAAGCTGACAAGGCAATCACACTTAGCACAAAAACTCTATAAATTAATGTGTAACTCTTTCAGAAATATGACACCTCCTTCTTGAGACTTTACAACACAACTCATGTAACTTTCAGTGTGAGTTGTGTTGCAAATGTCTGAAGAAGATAGTGTTATATTTCAGAAACAGCTACGGAATACTTTTTAGAGTTTTTGTTTTAAGTGTAATTGCCTTGTCAGCTTTTATAATAAATTACGGAATGGATACAAAGCTTGGCTTTGATTACATTCTATTATTGTCACTGAGAGTACGACTATATATTTTTTTCAATTTTAAATATATTTATACTTACATACACACTTTACTTTCTCGTGCATCCGGTAGAAGTAATAAGGGGCTTGTTGAAGAGTTCAAGGCAAAGATCTCACCTTCAGAAATAGTAAGGGATTTGCCAAGTCAGATTTAGTGAAGCATCTCTTAACATCCACGGGAGAGAGATTCAGAGAGAGATATATACATATATATAAAGGAAGAAAGAAGACACGCACGGATTCACGTACACAAAGTAGTACTGCTGTGATTTGGTTCTTCGGCGTAAGATCGTATAGTACAAACAATCTTGCGTCCCTCTACCAACATTAAAAACAATAGGAGGCCCTCACAGATGGTAGAGACCTTTTGACGAGGTGGAGAGGCTTTCAGCTAATATCAGTTACCTGCTACATTGGACAGAAATAAATTTCTTGTGGTGTAACCTACAGTATTAGATTTAGCGAACCATCTCAGCCACTAATTCAAAATAAAAACTAACGGAACGGTATGTTTAGAGAAAACTCCAGTGGACACAGGGTATCTAGCGGTTGAAATGTCAATAATTCAGCATACCCTATTTTGCAGTTTAACAAAAGACCGTAACTGGAGTTCAGCATACCCTATTTCGATAACGTAGCTGCAAGTATTTTCCATGTAAAACACATCTAAACTTAGGATATCATTACGTGGTATTGAATTCCTTTACACAAAGATCCTGTTTACAGCAATATATTGAAACATGTACACAAATATTGGGGATTGTGGTAAGTGGAAATTCAACCTGGACCTTACAACATATTATCAGACATCACTTCTGTCTTATGGATTTTTTTATAACCCGTAATAGTAGGAAATGTGTAACACTACTCGGCACTTCAGTAAAATTCATAAATCTGAGAGAATTTTTTTTTTTCAGCCACTGTGCTTTTCAATGGGTATCGCGTTCTTGCAAAATAATACACAGTAATAATAATTCCTTTACATCACGAATAGCTAACAATAGCCGTGAGGGCCAAGATATTACAATATAATATGTATCAATTACAAAAAAAATATTTACAATAAATTATTCGCCATCAATCTCACAGTAATAAAATGATTTAACAGACACAAGTAAATATATATAATTATTACCTAAAAATGCTGAATTTATTTTTATTTAATTTCTGTCCAAGAGTGGGGCACGTAATCCTACCACTCATCAGAAAATTGGCCCTAATGTGCAAATAAAGTTGGCGGCTCTTGATATATAATATCTGTATATTATGGTGGATAGGGGAATGCCGACCAGATATGGTGGGTACCGGAAATATTCTGGGGCGGACCAAAACCAGTACTGCTGCCTTGCAGTTAGTAGAGGGATCTACAAAGGCTAGGGGAAGATAACCCCGAACAAAAATATCATGGTGAGGGGAAGCAGCATCACCATTACCACTCTGAGGCTGAAGATGAAAGACATCGGCAAGGCTCAGAGATGGACAGAGGACGACATCTTGAATGTCTACCTTTACTGCGAGGTCGTAGAGCTGACAACTCTACACCGCTAAAACATGTCAAGAAATAGTAACAGATGGTTCATTGATTCTCCTGGGGTAAAATATTACGGAGGTAAACTAGTCCCTCATTCGGATCTCCGGGCTGGGACTGTTTCAGGGGGCTCCAAGAACAGGATTAAGAAAGACCTTAGAATAGGAACGTGGAACGTACGAACATTATACCAAACGGTCGCTCTTCAGATGGCGGTACTCGAGACCGAGAAGTACGAGCTAGATATATTAGCGATACAAGAACTTCAGTGGGAGGGTCAAGATAGCATCCCACAGGGCAAGTACACTTTCTACTAGGGGGAACACAGTCTCACGATTTCCTCATTAAGAATAGTATCCTTCAGGCAGTTCAGAATATAGACTTCGTAAACGAAAGGCTATCGTACGTTACGATACGTACTCGATGGTGCAACACGGTTTTATTAAACGTCTATGCTCCGACCGATGTGGCTACTGATAACGACAAAGATATATTCTACGATGAGCTAGAAAGGCTGTTTGACCGATTACCGAAGTATAATTCGAAAATTGTGTTGGGTGATTTCAATGCAAAGGTAGGGAGGGAAGAAAGATATATACCTACTGTAGGCAAATACAGAATTCACGAAAAAACAATGGAGAAAGACTGATAACTTTCGCGATTTCGAAAAACCTACTGGTAAAGAGCACGTACTTTGAACACAAAGACATACACAAATACATATGAGTATCTCCGGAAAACACAACTCTCAACCAGATCGATCACGTATTAGTAGATAGACGAAGACACACCAACATAATGGATGTTAGGTCGTACAGAGGAGCGGAAGGTGACACCGACCATCAATTAGCAATCACAAAAGTAAGGGAAAAGTTATGCAACGCGAACAGAGAAAACAAGGGGCCAAAACAACTTAAATTCGAAGTTAAACGATTAAATAATCCGAGCATAAAAGCAGATTACCAACTCAAACTCTCAAATAGGTATGAAATCCTAGCCGACTAGAGTAATAATAATGATGATATTAATAATGAAATTGATGTAAGATGTGGGAGGCAATTCGGGAAACAATTAAGAGCGCAGCGAAGGAACGCGTAGGTGAGAAGAAACTACAGAAAAACAAACCTTAGTTTGATGAAGAATGCCTTATGCTTCATGCGGAACGAAAACAAGCAAGGCAACGATAGCTAAGTAATAAAAGCAACGCAAATATCAACCACTACAGTAACGCGAAACGAAACACCACAATCGGGTTCAGAAACAAAAAGCGAGAATATCTGACGCAGAAGATTCAGGAGATTGAGAAAAACGGACAGACAAATAACATACGAGATCTATACAAAGGGGTAAACTCGTTAAGAAAAGGTTACCAGCCGAGGTTAGGAACGAATAGAAATGAACGTGGAGATCTGCAGGCCGACTAAAATCGTCGATGTGTGGAAAAGTTATTTCGACAAACTTCTTAATGTGCACAACGGGGAACAAACAGAAGAATTTGAAATCCATACCGCAGAACCGTGGATTCCCGAACCTAGGGAGAGATCGAAATATCGTTAGAGAAATTAAAATTTTCAAATCACCAGGAATAGACAATATTCCATCCGAATTAATCAAAGCAGGAGGAACGGCACTAATGAAGGAACTACATAAATTGATAAGTGCTATATGGAGAAAGGAGGAGCTCCCAAAGGAATGGAAAACCTCAATAATAGCTCCGATTTACAAAAAAGGCGATAAATCGGACTGAAATAATTACAGCGGAATCTCGTTACTTCCAACCTGTTACAAGGTATTAAGTAATATTCTGTTAACACACCTAACCTTATACGTAGATGAAATAACTGGAGATCACCAATGTGGATTTAGAAGAAATAGATCCACGTTGGACCAGATTTTTGCCTTGAGACAAATTTTGAAGAAGAAATGGGAATACAGTGGGACGGTTCATCAGCTATTCATTGATTTTAAGAAAGCATATGATTCTATCAAAAGGGAAAAGTTATACAGTATCCTCATACGATTTGGAATTCCGAAAAAATTGGTTCAACTAGTCAAGATGTGTCTCAGCGACCCCATAAGCAGAGTACGGATAGGTAATAATATGTCAAATAGTTTCAAGATTCGCAACGGATTGAAACAAGGCGATGCCTTGTCACCACTACTGTTTAACTTTGCGTTAGAATATGCGATTTTAAAAATTAAATGGGACAAAAAGGGACTATCATTGAATGGTTTGAATCAAATGTTTGTATACGCGGATGATGTAGATTTAATAGGGGACGATATAGATGCACTACAAAGCATCACCGATGTCTTGGTAGAAGTGTGCGATGAGATAGGTCTACAGGTAAACATAGATAAAACAAAATGCATGATAATAAGCCGAAACACAGGGAATGAAGGAAATAAGAACATAAGAATTAGGGATGAGGTCATAGAGAAAGTAAACAAATTTAAATACTTGGGAGCATACGTAACAAGCAAAAATCAGGTCATGGAAGAAATAAACAGTCGCTTAGTATCCGGGAACGCATGTTTCTATTCCATCTAAAAAGTTCTAACATCGCGATTAATATCAATGAAATTGAAATTAAAAATATAGAGAACGGTTATTCTGCCGGTAATACTTTATTGTTGCGAAAGTTGGAGTACGACCCTAGCAAATGAACCTAAATTACGTGTATTTGAAAATAAGGTTTTGAGAAAGATATACGGGCCGAAACGCGACGAGATGACTGTAGAGTGGAGGAGACTGCATAATGAAGAACTCCACGGACTGTACTATTCACCAGATGTTGTAAAAATAATGAAATCGCGATGACTAAGGTGGGAAGGACATGTAACTCGGATGGTCGGATGGGGAAAAAACGAAGATTTTATTCTATCCTGGTGGGAAGGCCCGATGGAAAGAGGCCATTGGGAAGACCGAGACGTCGTGGTAGGGCAATATTAGAAGAGATCTTCGAGAAGTAGGTGTTGGTTATGAAAACTGACTTGATATTGCATAGGATAGAAATCAATGGCGAACGTATGTTGCTGCGGCGATGAACTTGCGAGTTCCACAAGCCATAGAGTTAGGTAGTTAGTTAGTTTATGGCTTCTAGTTTACAGTAGGAACGTATTCTGAATAATAAAATCGCTTATTCTCAGTGAAGATTAAACTGATTTCAGCTATGTTTCTGGAGTGTTCTTATCTTAGAATATCATTATATATTAGTGCTAAAAATTTAAAAACAATTCAGAAAATCAGCAAAAATGATTTAGTTGCAAATCATAAATCTGCGTTTAAATGATTTCATTTATCCTTCTGAGCAACCCGTTTCAATTTTCCACTTCAGAAGAGGAATCATGGAGCTGCACTCATTAAAAGTCTCTCAAGAGCCAACGACCATAAGTGTTACATCTGCACTATAGAGTGCCTCTAGTGCCTTAAAACGTGACAGTGATATTTATCACAAGAATCTGGAACTTTGGCATATTGATGTCGTTCTTTTGGGGAAGAATCATAATCAGTTAAAAGTTATTAAAACCGAGACGGAAGTGCCTTTCATAAGTTTCACATCTCGTCGATTATAATTTCAAATCTTCGGCAGCAGTTGCAAAAGCAAGAACATGTCAGCTAATCATTGGAAACTCAAGCGTCGCCGAAGAAAAATGATTCCGTTATTTCATGGCTGAGAGCTAGGGATCATAAAGAAATAAAGCAAATTTAAATGCTTTGGAGCATGTGTAAAAGCAAAAACGAGATTACGAAAGAATTAAAAATTTACTTAGCAGAGGTCAAGCAATGTTTCTATTCAGTCGACAAGCTCCTAACCTCGCGATTAATATCAGCGAAGTTCAAAGTTAGATATACAGGACGGAAATTTTGCCGAGAATACTCTATGGTAACGATAGATGGAGTTCTATCCTCATAGATGAACATAAAGTACGGGTGTTTCAAAATAAGACGAAGAATGAAATCACGAAGGCTAGATGGCCGTGAATTCGTATTGGGAAGAAAACGAAGATTATATTCGTCGTGGAGAGAAAGAGACCGTTTGGAAGACCGGCACGTCGTTAGCATGAGAATGTTAGAAGGGATCTAGGATAGGTTGGTGATGAAAACAGGCTTGATCTTAACCACAATACAATCAAATGGAAATCGTTCGTTACTGCGGCAATGAATTTGCGAGTTCCTAAAGCCATAGGGTGAGTTACTTATGTCTGATAATATTTACATCAAAGTTATATCATAAATGACCCTTTGTTTGGGCTGAGCCTGAAGGAGATATTTTTATTTTTCTTAGGATATGGTACGCATTGCATATTATGAACCACAAAATAACACTTACAGGTTTTATTAACTAGAAATAGGATTCTTGGCAGCTGCAACTTCTATGTTTTTAGTTTCACCGTTTCAGATATTTAATTTTGAAATTCGAAAATTATCGAAAATAATTTCAAATTTGGAACACAATATTACCAGGAAGCAATTATAAACTAAAAAAAAAACATTTTAGACATTTCGAATCCTCTCTATCAGTGTTTCATATAACTCACTCACCAATGTGTGGTTTCACATCCTTTTCGTTTGACGGGCGTCGTTCTAATGGCTAAGAATGATTGTTTCAAAATCCTACTAACAAAACACTTATCTTCCACATGATACATTACCTAATTAATGGCTCTTCGTATCTACTTATCAGAACTTTGTTCGTGTGATAGAATGTGTGTAGGAATTTTTATCTAAAATGATTTTAATGTTTATTTTCGTACGTCGGGACGACGAAACACGCATCTAAATCCAAAATGGCAGCAGCTGTGAAAAAATAAAACCAGTTTTGAGCAAGTCGGTAGTATGTTTACAAATAAAAAAATACAGCTTTCTGTTGTAGAGTGCAGTCTGAAGAAGAAGGTGGCATACTTCCGAAACAGCTTAAAATTCAAATTAAGTTGCTAAAATACAAGTCTCAATATATATATATATATATATATATATATATATATATATA
>JAGDQP010005760.1:52337-76143 GCA_022664845.1 Lepisma saccharinum | reverse complement strand
ACTCTCAAGATAGAGCCCCTAAGACTCGAAGACATCAAATCGACGGCCTGAGCCTGAGTTCCGTAAAGGCATAAATAAAATTCAAACATCAAATTCAATGCGACTGTTGCTTTGTACCCTCTTAAAGAAGACATGTCATTGTGTTTTCAACAACGGCAGAGGCGGTCCCTGTGCAATAGAGTTTGTAGGTGACTAAATTTCTAATAGGGGTACTATTTTTGCTTAGTTACATTTTGGTAATGAATTTTATTAACTTCTTGGCAGTGTACTTTATGCATAGTGCAACAGTT
This sequence comes from Lepisma saccharinum, assembly GCA_022664845.1. Taxonomy (NCBI): domain Eukaryota; kingdom Metazoa; phylum Arthropoda; class Insecta; order Zygentoma; family Lepismatidae; genus Lepisma; species Lepisma saccharinum. The sequence goes on along the minus strand of JAGDQP010005760.1, from coordinate 75,853 downwards.
TCCCCTTTTCTTTAGAATAAGAATTTCCTTGAGTTTTCTTAGGAACATTTCATGACGATGAGATTCTGAGACGATTCTCAAAAACGACCGCAAATGGACTGTGAAGAGAAAGAAATATTACTGGAATAATCTTTAAGGCAATTTCTCCTTCTTCACGTTTTGGCACTGAATGGAATTGTCATGTACGTAATGTTCTTTCTAAAATATGATAACGCCTTTCTCGTCTCCAACATCATCATGAAGATCATATCGTAGCAAGTGTTGCCACCCACGAAACTATAATTTCTCAACCAAAACAAAATAGTTTATAAAACTAACGGAGAATTGATATGTATTACTAGCTATTTCATACCCCATCGAGATAAATGAATCAATGAAAACCCTTTTCTCCTGAGACAATCTTTTTCCTCATGGTCCCGTCTTAGTTACAGCTCTCCATCTTTTTCTCTTCCGTGTTTTATTCCGTATGTAGCCTACCACCCAGAAAGCATAGGTCTTGTGTCACGATCCTTGCTCATGCCATGTGGGCTTTGTGGTGGACAAACACCGTATCCGTAAGTTTTCTCGGGGTTCTCGCGCTTCCACCATTTTCTACACTCTATCATCGTTCATCCTGGCTTGGCCAAAGTTACCTACAGTCGTAAAATTAAATTAATTTGTATATTATACTGTCTATTAGGCTTTTTGTTCGATTTGTATTGAATTCTGATGCCACCTTGAGTTATAATTAGTTTATAAAAAAGTTTGAAGGGCTCTGAATACTTTGCTTTTGCGAGAAGAATGTAAATATATTGACATTTCTAACAAGAAACACTCGCCAGATGTCAGAGCCCGATTTTGATAAAAATTCGTACAGTGCCAATTTCACATGTCATTTTCTCGTACAGAATTAGAGTTATACCAAAATGGACTTCGTCGTTGGGTTTCTTGGAACATTTCAGCACAGATTGATATATCACATGACCCACTTACTATTTAAAAATTTTAAAGCGTAGTCAAGATGGTCGCTTTTCAAGATGGCTGTCATTGTTGTTATATCATCCAGCATGTATCATCTCCTGTCCAGTATCCATTAATAGCCATTTGATTTCAATATGTGTAAGAGTTTATAAAAGAAAATACGTTTTCCGCACTCTGTATTGGATTCAATTGCTCTCTACGACCCATCTTTCTCGGGTGCCCCTATCGTTATTTGTTGACGGCAGCACCTATAATTTTGGCTGTGAAGGTTTACCTAGGCACTGTCCCTACATACGAATTTTTATGAAAATCGGGCTCTGACACCTGGCGAGTGTTCCTTGTCAGTAATGAGATCTTGAGTGGGACGTTACCAAAAATAGCAAGCAATATTTTGCAAATTTTAAGCACATTAATGAAATGAGCTGTAGTAAATTGAGATGTGAAATAGCGAAAATGAAAAGAAAAAGAAAGGGAAGAACAATACGAATTAGAACCCGTGACAGCATAATGAAAAGTTGAAGCACCAACAATGACTCGAACCACGTTCTGTAACATGAGGCTCATTAATAAAAAATACTTTAGAAACGAAGGTGAATTCTAGCGAAACTTAGACTGTATATGCCTGACTACGTCTTCTCAACTATCAGAGATGTATCTGTCCACTAGACCTTGTTTCTCCGTTTGGGGATTTGAACGTCAACTCAGTTATACGTTTGGCAACACTACGCAGGACTTGGTTGAACTCGAACTTGACTCATCTGTCGCCGCGTATTATTCGTAGTCCAGGCAAATTAACGAGTGTTTTACGTGTAGAAGAAAAAAAAATACTAGAAAGCTATTTTTTTCCGTAAAGTGTTAAGGAGACCCCATTGACGTCCCACAGAGAATATCCTCGAAATCCTCCTTGGCGAACATGTGAAAAATCCCTTAAGTGACCGCCACCTTGGAATTTTCAAAACAAATTTATTTCTTCCGAATATTTTGCCGGTTGAACAAGGAAAACAATACTAGAAAGCTAATTCTTCTGTAAAGTGTTAAGGGGACCTTCGTGACCTACCACAGAAGAATTCCTTGAAATCACCTTGGAGGAACATGCCAAGAATCTCTCAACATCCACCATCTTGAATTTTTAGAAACAAATTTATTTCTTTTGAATAATATATCAATTAGAGAAGAAAGCAAATACTACAATCCTAATTTCTTTTTGAAGTGCTAAGGGACCCTCTCCCATGACTTCCCACAAAAAACTCCCTTGAAATCACCTTTGGGGATCATGTCTAAAATCCCTCGAAGATCCGTCACCTTTAATTATTCAAATAAATTTATTTCTTTGAACTAGTATATCAGTTAAAGTTAACAAATATTTGAAGCCTAATTTCTTCTGAGAAGTGCTGGCCCACCACAGAAAAGTTCCCAAAAATCTACCTGAAATCCCTGAAACGTCCACCATCCTGGGATTTACGAAACAAATTTATTTCTTTTTTAACGGTTTGTCGTCCGATCATGTGGTTTGTATCAATCTACTAAGTGAATACCAGAAAATATCCTGAAAGTACGAAACGGGTGTTACATCATAAAAAAAGCTTTTTTGCATATAATTTTCGCAAATTAGAAACAAAATTCTGAACAACTGTATTCGTCTATAAATAGAAAATACATAAGATAGAGCTTTAAGTTATTCTTACTTCAAATTACGGCTGTTAAGCGTCCAGATCTAAGTCACAAGCAACGCTCAATGAACGAGTAAGTTGTCGTACAGCAGCAGCGTGGCTTTCATCCGATCGTTTAAACATTTAATTTATACCATAAAATTGTTTCGTTGCTGAACTTTTATGACCGAAATCACAATAGGAACTGTCTATTGTCTAAAAAAATAAGCTTTAACAAAAAACTACACAAACATAAATAGTTTTTTTTTTCTATATTATTCTCTATTTATATCTGGACATCAATCTGCTGCCGGCCGACAGCATAGTCTTCGAGTTTACCACAAAGTACAAGCCTGGTACGGAAACGATCCTTTACTAGTGGAATGGAGGTGGAAACTGGAAATTGGCAACATGTTCCTGTCCCTACAACATTGCAACCAGCTCCAGAAAACTTGCTTAATCTTGTTTGGTGTGATTGCAAAAAAAAGGTGCGAAAGGAATTGTGAATGTAGAAGATTAGGGCTTCATTGCTTCACAATTTGTGGTGGATGTGCTAGAGATGGACCTATTCGTATAGGTCAGAGATTGAACAGGATATCAAAGATGATGTTGGTCTTGATGAACTTCCAGAGATCATGGTAGTTTTACTAAAACCAAAACGCAGACAGGCTTCACTAACCAAGTTGAGCAAGAAACAATTTTATGGTATAAATTAAATGTTTAAACGATCGGATGAAAGCCACGCTGTTGCTGTATGACAACTTACTCGTTCATTGAGCGTTGCTTGTGACTTACATCTGGACGCTTAACAGCCGTGATTTGAGATAAGAATAACAAACTTAAAGCTCTATCTTATGTATTTTTTATTTATAGATGAATACAGTTGTTCAGAAGTTTGTTTCTAATTTGCGAAAGTTATATACAAAAAAGCTTTTTTTATAATGTAACACCCGTTTCGTACTTTCAGGATATTTTCTGGTATTCACTTAGTAGATTAATACAAACCACATGACCGTACGACAAACCGTTAAAAAGAAATAAATTTGTTTCGTAAATCCCAGGATGATGGACGTTTCAGGGATTTCAGGTAGATTTTTTGGGAACTTTTCTGTGGTGGACCAGGTAGATCCCCTTAGCACTTCCCAGAAGATATAACTGATATACTGGTTCAAAGACATACATTTATTTGAACAATCCAAGGTGGTGAATCTTTGAAGGATTTTAGACATGATCCCCAAAGGGAATTTCAAGGGATTTCTTTGTGGGAGGTCAGGGAGGGAGTTCCTTAGTACTTTAAAAAAGAAATTAGGATTGTAGTATTTGCTTTCTTCTCCAATTAATATATTATTCAAAATAAGTAAATTTGTTTTTAAAAATTCAAGATGGCGAATGTTTGAGAGATTTTTGGCATGTTTCCTCAAGATGATTTCAAGGTTTTTTTTTCTGTGGTAGGTCACGAAGGTCCTCTTAACACTTTACAGAAGAATTAGCTTTCTAATATTGTTTTCCTTGTTCAACCGACCAAATATTCCGGAAGAAATACATTTGGTTTGAAAATTGCAAAATGGCGGATGTTTAAGGGATTTTTGGTATGTTCTCCAAGGGGGATTCTCGGGAGGTTGACTGTGGAATATCAGAGAGGTCCCCTTAACACTTTCCAGAAGAAATTAGATTTCTAGTGGTTTTTTTTTCTACAACCCTAATTTGCATATACTATCTTTCCGTAGTTCCCCTATGACTGAATACTGCACGATTTATTTCTTTACACAAATTGTACATTTACTAATAATAAAGGTGGTACTTCAACACGTACGGCACGCCATGTTGTTGAAATATGCGCATTAAGCTATTTTATAATCTCACCGTGTAGCCTAATCTAAGGCTACAGAAGAACCACAGGCCACATTGGTGGATGGAGAAAGGTAAATGAACCTCGAAGTCCGGGCGAGAAGTGGTGCGTTGCGTTGCGTTTCTAAACATTCACCCTGTAGTAATACAGACACTTGAAAAGGTTTATTAAGTATAAACTACACACCTGCTCTGTTTATTAAGTTAATTAAGGAATGATAAGCCATATTGGTTCTGAAATTTTTCACTATTAATGCAGTAAAATTATTACTTCTAGGTCACTGTGTTAATTTTTCTTCCTCATAATTTAATTTTCTCTGTTACCTTACATCATATAAATTACACAAGCTTTCATTTTTCCACCATATCAGGAGAGATTATAACTTTTTTTTTTCCTCCACTTCTCTTCGCTGCGCTTGAAACAATAATTAAATTAGCCTTTAGCCCATTAGACATGTAGCCGTATAGAAAGGATCGGTCAAGCGGGAAAATTCCTAACTCAAACTGTTCGTTCGTTTTCTCGTTTCAGTGCTCTTCGAAGAAGAAGAAGAAGAAGAACGAGGAGAAGGGGGTTGAAATTGAGAAGATGGCGATATAATGGGGAAGATGGAGGAAATTCAGAATCCATGGGGAAATTATTTACCCTTTCAAGCCATCGTTTCGTTTTCTTTATCCTCTTGCCCCCCCCCCCTCCTTAAATACATATTGCACTTGAGATGAACGAGATAATTAGAGTAAGAAGTTGAACTTAGAAACTTTTTAGTGTCAAGAGAGCTAATTATTCGTTACCGCTTGAATGATTTAAATGGAAGAAAGCCTTATGATATTCAGGAAACTTTGAACTTATCAGGAGTGAGAGTGGATGAAATTCATTAGAACATTTTCCAGTTTTCTTGTAGAGTTACGAAATCACTTTAATACCATTTAAAACATCTTTCTTCTCATTGCCTACTTTAAAAAAAAAATCGTATAATTGGAAGACTCTTGTTCAAATGTAGGTGTTACGTGAATTTTATTGGACAATATGGCTTAACTTCACATTAAAGTATCCTAGATTTGAATGTACACTTAAATTTAAACTGAATTTACTTTACCTATGTTACACTTGCAAAATAGGGTTGGCCGGCAACCGGATCCTAAGGGAACCGATAACCGAATCCTAAAGAAAACAGCTATTAGCAAACTGGGTACTCGGTTCCAAGATCAGGAATTTGTTATCCGGTTTTAAGATCTGGATCCGGGTACGCGGTTCCACTATTATCAGGAACCAAGTCCATTAGAATCTGGGTAATGGGAATCCGGATCAATGTACTCCTTGTTTCAATACAGGATAAGCTATCATTGGTTATTAAATTTATGTGTATTAGATATTAGTTGAAGAATCAAATGTTGCACATGGTACAGTTCTGTTCATTCATATGTACGGAAGATTGGCAAGAAACCAATAACTAGAAACCCTTGCACACACGTGTGGCAGCTAAAAGTAGAAATGTTGAGAGTTGAATACCAAGGACCATAGTGAATAGCTGCTGAGCAAAGTGTAAACATATCACCATTATACGCTGAACAGAATCTCATTGAATTGTTCCCTGTAGGAAACAATATAAGATACATATATGCTTCTCTCCCATTCTCTATGGCTACGTATTCAGTATTACTCTTAGCACTCAAACAAAATATAGTGAGCTATTCCTACATTATAACCCATTGAATCTCAATATTGTCTTTCCCGCGATAAATTACTTTTTGTTTTGAAGGGGGAGAGAACGTGGCGTTTTCTGTAACCTATCCTGCACAGTGTTCAGAGTAAATAGCCCGTCGCTAATTTCCTTTTGAATTCTCTGGTTTATGCCAAAATCATTTTCTTAACTTATCGTAACATATAGATAAAGGTTAAATCGAGCTCTAACGACCTGAAACAGAGAAGCGAAGGTGATTTGGTTACCTTCTTTGCAGTTATAAATATTCTTCATTGATGGAGTATCACAAGTCACTCCTGACATTATTTAAGAGATATTGAATTGAGGATGTTTAACTGCAATTCGTGTAGCTGGAATAAACAGATCCATGCTTACACAAAGTAACCTGTAACGACATAAGTTGAAGTATAAACAAAATTCAAACTCCGGATACTTTGAATCGAGTGGTAAAATAGACAACAAATGAACATCAGCTTAACGGGATTCTATGCCAGTACAACGATCAAACATGTTTCTTCGTATCTCTCAACCAAGTGCACACATTAAACTTTCTGTCAAAAGCAAATCAATATCCACTAACACATGTAAATCCATCACCTACTACTGGGAATCGAATCACGGACTACATCCATTGTAATACGGTGTTTTCTTCCCACACGACAGAGTGAAATCTTTACACTAGTCACGAGAACAGATCAGAGGGTTAACACATACACGAACACACTCAATCAGTATGTATGTGTTTGTGTGTGTGTGAGACAGAGAGAGGCTACAAAGAGGAAGCATTAGAATGTGTTCGTGTTGTACATTACGTGCAATGCAAGCGTAATCAACTTGAAAAGAACAGAAAAGCGTCAGAAAAAGCAAGAAAGCGATCATTTACTTTTGCGTCACTTGGAATACTTTCGTCAATTACCAATTAATTGACTAGTGAGGATAAGGATAAAAAGTTCTTGTCCTTGTAGAACATATTGAATGAAGAAAAAGGTCTCTGTACAATATGCTCTCCCATCCACAACTCCTTCCACCTTCTTTACTTCCTCCCGGCTATTACCTGCAGAAATCAATATACTGCTAGACGAAGCTGTTCACCAAAGCTCTCTCAAGAGAAAAAGAAGAGAGAGAGAGAGGAAAAAATGAAGGTGGAGAAATTCGGGAGTGTCTGGGCTCGAGGCTGCCAAGATAAGGAAAACCCCAGCAGCTTGCTCATCGTCCAATAGATTCTTCACCACGATATTTCTCCTCCACATTGCTTGCGTCTTGACTAAAAACCTATTCTGCTCTGGCATATCACGATTTCTACGTGTGGCAGCAGGCTGTGTCATAAAGAAAAAAAAGTTTTTGCGGCGGTGTTTCTTTTTCTTATATCACAAGCGGTCGATACCTTATTTAAAAGTTTCAAAGTGACCTGGTTTGTCTTGATAGATGTGTGTGTGTAGGAGAAGCACTTGAAATTGTTATACGTTCTCAGTTATCCTCATAATTCTACCTAGTTTCTAATCTATTATAAATCAGCATTATCCTTTAGCACTTGTAAAACTTGACAGTAATCCATGCACTTGCAGAAATAGAACAAGCAGGACACAAAATATACAAAAACAAGCATACACCTGCTCCAAGTGTGGTCCATTCAACACCATAAAATTTTAAAAGCAACACTGGAAGCTGTCTGATATGTCGCAATTTAACCCCTGAAAATGAATGCAAAACCTCAGTGACAATCAAGTGGAGCTCTCAGTACAATAGATCACGGTTCAGTATGTTCGAGAAAAAAAAAAAAGAAAAAAAAAACAGCAGGCGGAGTTAGATGAGATGAGTGAGCAGGGCACTGCTAGTCTGTTTGCATTGCAATTGTAGGTTTTGAAACTGATACTACAGAATCTGTAAGGATTAACTAGTGGTGTGCGCAGTAGCTCCATCTGGTTGAAACCATTGTGTGTTAGTCGTTTGACGGAATTTTGTCAACTAATGTCTTTGTTGGAGAATGTTTCTGCTACTTTAACTCGAACAACTTCCAAACAAGCTTCATATTTCTTCCACCATTTTTTTTTCTCACTTTCGTATGAGCGTAAATAATGCTCCACAACAAATGCCTTCTTACGAGCATTCAAGGTCATTACGGATCGCCTTTCACAACAGACGATCTCTGCAAGAACTAAAGTCATACTGACACTGCACTGCACTGCTTTGTTAACACCACCGATGGCGTACAGTGTTGTCAAGTTTCGGTACACCGTATTCGCGACCATATTGTAATTAATAAGTTACTATGACTGCGAACAATGCATTTTAGATGTCGCTGCTGGTTTTTTTTTTAAGTTTTTTTTTATTGATATCAATTAATTGTTTGACTAATGATCAAGGAGTTAACAAGCCTAAAATATTGTTGAGACATGATACAGCGTGCGTTCAGATACAATCCCGGACTATGAATGGGTGATTCATTGGTGATTAATGTATTTGTATACAAAACATAGATGTACGAGTTAGTAATATATATAGATAATATATTGTGTAAAGTTTACGATGGATGATATCACCATGTATAGTAAAAGTATGTTGGTATTGATTTCAATATAATGGTGGACAACAATTTAATGAATATTTCCCATTGCTTGGTTAAAATATTTAGATTCACACTTGAAAATTAACTTTACGCTGATATATTTAAATATTATGACAGTAGTACAGTATAGTAATGAAGATACTGGATACAACACTCAGAAGCCGATCATCCTGAGTGTCATTTAACCTTTGTTCCGTCTTTAAATATTGTTTCGTATATCTTTTTCTGAAACCTTACTTGCTAGGAGATGTCGCCTTTCAAAATTGGAATAGAGATAACAAATTGAAATGTTGTAAATGTAACGTGATCTAATAAATACCTTTCGTTTAAATTGAAGAATCTTTTCAAAATGCACAAACGTTCTCATATGTCTCATTCAAAGTCTAAAATTCATTAATATACAATCCAGATTAAGATACTTATACTCAATAAAAGTGTTTCCAAAATATTTATTATAATATATTTCCTAATTTTATAATGGAATGAAATCTAATCATTCGAAGACATCTTTACAAGCTCAACGGTTTATAGACATTCGCATATTTAAACAAATAATAGTTAATACAACTCTTATATCTATTAATGTTTTAAGTATTTAGTTACTTGGAATTTATTACCAAGTAATTTAAAATTAAATTCAAGAGTAAATAGTTTCTATATATTTTTCTGTAGATTTTGGTATGGTCAGGAACCATCATTTTCTATATTTTTTTCTATAGGGTGACTCTTTTAGAAGTTCAAATACTCTATGCTCTTTTCCATCCGGAAATATCTCCAATTATGCTATTTTTCTATTGTTAATAGCTTTTAATGTATTTGTAATTGAATGCCTTGTAATTTCTAAATTCCTAATACACTATTCAAAAAGAAATATAGTTAAAAGTTGAACATCATCTACTTGTAAGAGAGGAACTCGTCTACTAAGCTCGTTACTTATGAAACCTGTCAAACAAAGGAGTATAACATGGAAATATTCATACACTACGCTGTATCGAATAGATTTTATTCTGAAGTGGTGGCATACTTACAAATAATGTATCACTGGGTTTTTGTAGATGTACATTTAATGTTTGACATTTCTTATGAATAATTTCAAAAGTATTTTCTTATTTCCATGAGCAAGTAAAACATATTGATATTTTATTGCAGTTCAAGAATAACAATGCTATTTATTAGTCGGCCAGAGCCAAGTTTATAGGTAGTATCCCGGCCTTACTGAGGAAAGGCTTGGAAAAATAATTTAGGATGGGCGTCAACTGGGATCATTCCCAGGACCTTCTGATTGCTAAACCAATGCTCTACAAGGTGAGCTACGGCCACTTGGTATCTGTAAAGAGTTTAGATTACCAATATAGAATGAATTTAACATTCTCACAAAGCAAAATCATCCCGAAATATCATTGATGGTGAGTGAGTATATTTTTTTTGTTTACATTGTCATTTGATTCATAAACAATTTTATTTGAATCAGTATTCCCGTTTCGTAGGCTATAATGGTAGCAATTAGCATAATTCCACCTTATTTTTACATATTTAATGGTTAAGCATGTGTGCTTTTATAGCATACAATTGTTTTTTTTTTTTAACCATTATCATGTCACCCTAGTTTATAATTCTGTTTCATCTTGTCAGGTATGTTCTCCTTTTTTTCAATGTCTTTTAGACAACATTTTATTCCCTATCTTGTATATTTTCAAGTCCGTTGTATTGATCTTTCTAGATTTTCTTATACACGAATCATTACAACTATTGAAAGGAGCATGAAGTAGATATGTCCATTGTTCCTACTTTTCCAGAATAAGCGTTTAAAAGTTTGTTGTCCGCTGAAAGATCTAAGTTTTGATGTATTTGCGTAAAAGTCTGTAATTTAGTCTTTTGTTCAGTGCTGTTGGTGACCGCAAGTCTTGAATTGACTCTTGTTACGATAATGGTTTCAAAATGGTGGTTGAATGACATTATCAAATTCTGCTAAATTCCGATAGCTTTCATAGTAACTCAGATTCATCTTGCACATATTATAAATCAAATTAGTAGATTTTTGGGTGTCATTTTAACAGAGTATAATCTGAAGATTATTCTTCGCTTTTCAGCACGATACAATCACGAACATCTACACCGGAAAACATCAGTTTAAGAGATTCTATAAAACCTGACTCATCCATATTATTCACTCTAACACCTCGCTTCAGACTTCACCTCACTCAAAGGCTCAAACACAACTTACTTTAATTTTTCTTTTGATAGAAGCACGTATTTTTACGGTACTATTATTAATCTCTCTCACTACGCAAAATTATCTTTGGGAGTAGATACTAAATCTTACTACACTGTAACAAAATTAAATCCAATATGTAAATGATAGCAACAGATACGTACCAAAACTATTTTGTGGGTTCGAAGATTATTTCTTATGCCACAAGTTGTGAGAAATATGAGTTTATTTCAACTTCGCATAGCATTAACGGTATGCTCTGCTGCCATCTATTGCTAATATTTGCATAACGTGAAATTAACACACACTATTTCGAAATACGCGTATGTCTTACAAGCTGCTTGTATTTGTATTATTGTTATTGTTATTATTATTATTATATTTTCTGGTTGAAAACCCTTACAAGTGCAATAGAAACTAACTTTCCAAGGTGTCAAAACGTTTATAAAAATATCAACTTCTCCCAAATCAATGATACAGACATTTTAATTTACCAATTTACAACAAGCGCGATTTAATGCACAATCGTTGAGAATACCTGTATCAACTTTTTACGTATCAAAGATCGGCAGAAAATACACAACGGAAACATCAAAGACGCTGTAATTTACCACCACACATAAGATAAACAGCATAATCAAGAATTAGAGCACTCTTAGAGCAATGTTAAACGTAAACGTGACTGGAATTGTGCCCAGAGTCAGTTTTTATAACCAGAAAATTCCTGGTAAGCTCAAACAATGGTGATTTGCTATTGCTTCCCTTTTGTTGAAGTCCTAAGATATGGGATTCACCATTTAAAGTGAATCCCGTATAGAGCAACATTCAATGTGCTCTAACCGGGAATAGAACCTAAGATCATATGATTACAAAGACACGAGGCGAAACCACTTACAAGCTTTGCTCAAATTACACTTTTCTCGGCGTTTGCAACTCTCATTATTTGATTTCTATTCATACTCTACAAATATCTCAAGCAAACTATCTGAATATTTATTATACTTTTTTTTTTTTTTTTTTTTCTTTGCAATACGTGTTATACGTACAACGAATTTTTGCAACTTGGTACCTGATTTTCTAGTGATTTTACAATACAATATTCGATGGGTAACTGCATAACGGAACTCTGCGATAACTAAATCGAATTTAATGTTAAATGATTCTTAGGATTTACAGAATTTTGTTCACGGCAAGTAAAAATAATTAAGTATAAAAATCAAAGTGTTTCAAAGACTATGGGTCCTGCTCATAGGATTTAATAGCAAAACAGTTATAACAGTGTTTCCTTCATTTCCCACATTTTATTGATTGTAAGACATCGCAGAAAGTTAGCATACATTTGTTTATTTTCAAACAAAAGATTGAGTGGAAATAGCAATAGCCATCGCATGTTGTGTGTCATTTCTAAATGATGATCAAGCTATATTTTTCTCGAAATCTTTGTACTTATTTCTGACGAATGTTATTCTATTTGAATTAGAATTTAATTTTTAAGAAATTTATCCAACTTTGACTCAGGCCGAATGAATTATGGTGGCATTGGTGGAATAAAGAAACTGGGAGGAAACCCCCAGGAAAACATGATGTTTCTCCACCACAAAGTCCACACGGCAGGAGAAGGAGTCGAACCGAGGAGCCAGCAACCAGAGGTGAGCGCTCTACCATTAAGCCTCCGTAGCCCGGCATGTTATTCTATCTATTGAACGATTATTCAATTCAGTTATGCATCTCTTCTTTTGGAGTTGATCGCTTTTTGGTATGATTCTTGTTTTATCATTCGAATATGATAAACATAGGTAGTGTCCTGATTCGGGGCCAGATAATCTTTGCCTCCATTTACCGTGTAATGTCAAGTGATGCTTGATGAGATGAAGGTTTGATGCTTGATGAGACGAAGGTTTATATCTCTCGCAATATGTTATACCGCTTCCAGAAATCAGTGATAACAGTAAAGCCTGGCTCAACATTTTTACTTGTTATATCTTCTAGTTTAGTAACAACATTAGTTTTCAAAATATCGTTAAAAGCAGCTGTCCATGTCTGTTTCAACTCCTCAGACAAGATAAAATGATTATCCTTTTAACATGTTTCTCTCTTTTTTTTTCGTGTGCCGAGATGTACTTCATTTATTCCAACTGTTTATTTTGTTTTAGAGCAATTAACATTATAGCAGATTTCACGACTGTAGGATGTTCAATCAGTTACTGTAAAACAACATCACTACCTGTTTCAACAACAATCTTTGAGTGACTGTATTGTCCTACATCCACAGAATTATTATATGTAATACGTTTTATAACATATGAAGCTTCGACGTTTATTTTCCTACGCTTTCACCAGCCTATAGCTCATGTATACTTTCATCTGTCAAAATTTGTCGGTGCATTACGGTACCATCGTGTTATTGAGAGAATAATGTACTAGTAAACTAGAACTTAGCCGAATTAATTTAGCACATTAACATATCAGTTTTATCTGGTCTAAGACATAGACGCCTAAAGGCGATAAATTGTATCGAATTCAGTCAGTTAAGATTATTAATTTCTTCTTCTATCTTTCCAGATGTTGGCAAATTCTCTGCTGCTTCTTACTGCAAACCTTTTGGGGCTTACGTCATACTATTTGGCTGATAAACAACAAAGACGAGCTTTCTTGGAAACCAGACAGTCTCTCGAGATGAAGCTAGTGATTGAAGAACAGTCAAAAGAGCAGGTAAAAAGCATGAGTTTAATAGTTATATAATTTGATTAACTGAATGCCATAAAAAGGATAACTGTTTCTGTCTATTTATTCTGCTACAACAAATGAAATTAAATAAAATATAGCATAAAAACATAATCAAAAGTGATATGTAGTAAAAAAATAAGATAATTTAAGTTCAGCATTCTGATACGAAGGAACAAAAAGAAATAATATTAATTAACTGAATCTGTACTCAATTATCTTATGTTTGGTTACAACTTTATCCATCAAATGAATTGAATTTTTGCAACGCTTATTAAGTTAAATCAAAACAATAAACCAGTACCAATGCACACCTTAAACATTTACGTATTATCTCCTTTCTATACTATATATAATGTTGCCTCAAAATTGCTCTATATACATGCGAAACGTTGGAAGTGACACATTTCTTTCTTTGGTTATCTGTTTTAAAAGGCAGATTTTGAAGAATAGCTTATTTAAATTTTCAAGTTTTAATTATATTTAGTTTTAATTTACTTGTTTTCTAATACCTTATTTGATAATAATATCATATAAAACTTTTAGAGGTAACAAAAGAATATCTAGAATTCATATTTTCTATTAATAATCTTAATTCCAGAATAACACAGTTTTATTTCTTTAGGAATCATAAATAAATTAAGTTCACCTTCTCTCAGTGCAAAATTGAAAAAAAAATGATGTGATACAAAATACAAGTATATACATATTTCTTTTTTTCTTTTCTTTTTTTTACAAAAACTAATTGGACTTTAATGTGTCTTTCTTGTAAAATATCAATATTTTGTATCGTATATATTTAGTGCTATATATAAAAGATGACATCGATGTTTTTAAATTTAATTTACATCCCTAAAAAGAACCCAAATAGCAAGCTAGTTTGCTGCAAGAAAAATGTAGCATTTGATTTGCCATTGAGTTGAAAAAATTGTCCAGAATCGCTAACATACAGCAAGAATGCAGAAATTTAAATTTACAACTCTAAGGAAATCCTCTCGCCTTGCAATTTTCTCGTAATTTCCTTCCAAGTTGTTCAACTCCTTTTTTCTTTCTTAGCAGTTGCCCAGGTAACTTTGTAGCAGTTTAGCAACATTTTGATATCAACTAGGCCTGTTGCTGCATGTTTTATATAAGTTACTAGAGTTTGTATACGCAGTTTTGCAGCAATTTTATGAGAATTCCTAAGCAATTTTGTGATAAGTTACATTTGCTATCTGGGTATGATTAGAGCTAAAAACAAATTTCAAGAACTTGGATAGATATCTAAATATTAAAAAAAAAACGGAAATAAAACCTAAACCTAAATATTCATGAAAAATTAACTACAATGTGAAAATGTGTATTAGATAAGAATCAAATTAGCAACTGATGAAGATTGCGTATTAACAGCAACTTTGAAGATTTAGAAAATAAGATATATGCTCACTTCTAGCCAAAATAAGTATACATATATTCTGTAGATAAGTTAACAAATTGGCAAGTAACTCAGGATTTTTTACGTAATTTCATAGGTAAATTATCATTTAAAGCTTCAATCTAGATATAATATAGTGTATTTTCTTCTTGACTAAGGTTGATAGAGAATACTTATTTATTTCATAAATTAAGCATTACCCTCAACATGGCAGAGATATTTAGGATAAGATACATCATTGCTTTTTATACGAATAAAAATAAGTGCGTTGTAATAAATAATATTAGTTTGTAATAAGCAAAACCTATAAAATGTTTTCTATAATAACTGAAATGTTTGATACAAATAAAAATAAACAATGCTATAAATTCATATCAAGTTGATTCACTTTCACTCAATCGTGTTTCCTCCTTTTACTTACATCAATTTTCCTTCATAAATTTAACAAAAGAAACTTTGATAAATCGAGAAGTTAAAATGTGTTACATGGCGTGTTGCAGCAGTAAAACGCCTGCAAGTTCGTGACCAGCCGCTCCTTGTTGTATGGTTGTGTTATCTACTGTACAGGCGTTGTGATTCATTGCTTGACAAGGTAAAGGTGAACAGTTTCTTTTTCTTCTATCCGTATTCACGCAAGAAATAGAAAATATCAAAAGGCGAATAAACTAAAATTGAATTGTATTACTAGTATAGTAACTGATAGAAAAATAGAAAAAGGATTTTTGGTAGGTAGAAAAAAGGGCTTTTAGAAAAAAACAAAACATTTTTTGTCGGTTTTCAGCTTTGTGCTGCATGCCAAGCAACATTGCAGTCTACAATTGCTGTCGAGTTTATAATTATTATACAGGGTGTGGCATAGAAACGGTTTGTTTGAATACCAGGAAACTGATAGTGCGTTTTACTTTTACAAAAACACGCTCACTGCACCTCTACGCGTTGAAATTTGTACAAATGCACAGTCATGTTTATGGTTTGAAAATGACGTCCTGTACGTGATCACCATTTTTCAGCTTCGCGATGATGTGTGAACGCCTAAAGAAGTAATCACGATAATGTTATGTGTGTTTTTTTTATATGTTTAACAGACGTAACATTTCAAAAAGACAGTAGTGATTCTTAAATTTAGCCAAACAAAATTAACTTATATACGTTATCATTAATAACCAGATTTAAAATTATCAAATTACGTACTTAATATTTCACATATATATTTTCTGTTGAATTATCTTAATATTTTTATTTGGTTATTAAAGTCATAAAAGGCCTTCAATTAGTACAAACTATTTAAATGTTTGCTCAATTTCACATAATGAAATACCTTTCTTCCATTTATTTATAATAATTGAATGTTGTTTTCTTTATTCTTTTGGGGCAAACCACTATGTTTATGGCCACGCGATGCTTTATTATATTACGCGTTTGTGTTTAGTGTCTCTAGTTCTTACAATATAATAGACGGAAATCCTCATGCAAAACACAAATCATAATCCTGTTATATAAATCATAATACAAAACAATTAATTGCATAATGACGTAACTAACAGTTAAATCTGGTGCTCTGGAAAGCCATCAAGTATCTCAATTCCTTGAAATTGTACTGTTTGCAAAATATCAACGCATAATTTCCATTCAAATTCGCGTACCAGTGAGACGTAGTGCCGTCTTGCTGGAACTAAATTGACTTTGTTCAAGCGTGCAAGTTCAGGCGCGAAGAATTGGTTAGAAATAACAGTTCTGCTTATTCACATAACAAGTAAAATTAAAGTGTGCGTCGACACTCATCCACAGTAAACGTAAGAATGCTTCATTGACTCGAATGCAAACTAAAGTTAAAATGGAATCACAGCTGCAACACGCTGAGCTACACTGCAGGGATCTGTAAATGGCGTGGCGGTAGCGGAAAGAAAACACTGACAATCAATAAATATTGCCAACAACAATACAGAAACTTTACCAATGAAATAAAAGAGAAAGGAGACCATGTTTATGCCACAAACTTTGCAAATAGCGTACCTGCAAGGGAAACAAGTGATGAAGAATAAGTGTTGCCACTACCATTGCATAAGCTTTGGGTTGACAACAATGGTAGGAAAACAGTTTTATTCGTATAGGAAGATGTCGTGAAAGATTTCCATCGCAGGAGTTTTGAGTGTCAACGTCGAAATGGTGATCACCTGAAACACGTCATGTTCAAAACATGGATATAACTGTTCATATTTTGCAAATGGGAAGGTGTAAAAGTACAGTAAATATATATTCAATTTCTTGATAATAAAACACATTATTTTCTCTTGGCATTTAAAAGTGACCATTTTAACTACACCTGTTACATCTGCTAGCTAAACCGAATTTCTTCCAAGTCTCTCAACATAATAATGAAGAAGAACCGAAGAAGTATTAAATGTATTGCTATTTACGTTACTCACAGAATTTTTTAATATAAATTCAAATATGATTATGACCACTATAAGTGAAGGAGTAGTGAACATACATTAGCACCGGAAGGGTATTTAATGCACTTTGTGTATTGTTTAATCTGCAGTAACCAATGTAACGGTATAAATTATTGTATGCCATAATCCAGTACGGTACGCAGATCACCTACATTTTCAGTAGATCGAAGAATAATGTGATCCACAATATTGCTTTTATCTCTTGGTATTAGAACTCTCGTTCATTCCTAAGTTTTAGGTTCATGTTTTTAGTCCATATTGTGGGAACATTGCTTCTGTGTCTATCAAGGGAAGGGTTTGGATTTGAACAGGATTTATTTTTATAAGACTTCGTATACGTATTTGTACCCAAATGCTAATAATGCCTGCAAAGCAGTTCGACCGGATAAGGCTTCGTTTGTCCGCTACAGGCCGCTAAAGTTTGTAGCAAGTGGAAGACAGCCCGGGCAGCCGCTACAACGGCTCCCGCAGTTTAAGTTTGAACAGTTATTTATTACTCCAAATATCGACATGAACATACCTGACAGTACTGATAAAGACTGCAAAGGCACAATACCGTGTAACAAATAGTTTGGCAGATATAGGCCAGTATTTGTCTTCACAAATGTAAGTTAGGCTTTACCCCATAGTGAGCAAAACAGAAGGAAGAATCACAATAGGCACAAGGACAAAAGAAACATCAGGGCAACCTTCAGAGGCACACTCCAAAAATGATACGAATCTTACAAAAAAATCTGAATTTCGGGGGTGGTGTTCGGACCCCCAGGACACCTCCCGTACATCTCTAGCCGTAACTGTCATCAAATTCAAGGGTGGAAAATAAAGTGGCATGTGACACCGTATCCATCCTCCATGGAGTGTGATTTTGAAGACTGCTCTGTATGCCTATTTCGATTCTCCCTTCTGTTTTACTCACTTTGTGGAAAAAACACACTTACTTTTGTGAAGACAAGCACTGGCCTATATCTGCCAAACTATTTGTTACACGGCATTGTGCCTTTGCAGTCTTTATCAGCACTGTCAGGTATGTCCATGTATACGATATATTTTGAATAACAAATACGTGTTCGAACCGAAACTGTGGGAGCCGTTGTAGCGGCTGCTCGAGTTGTCTCCCACTTTCTCCAAACTTTAACGCCCTGTAGCGGACAAACGAAGCCTTACCAGGTCGAACTGCTTTATAGGCATTACCAGCATCGGGTACAAATACATATAGGAAGTCTTATCCAAAAATTGCTGTTCGAACCCAAACCCTTCCTTTGTAAGAATAATAAATCCGTGCTCTGCCTCAATACTTCCTCATGTGGTACCGGGTTCAGATTTGGAACGATACATCGAGTTTTAGTAAAGATAAAGATAAAAATGAATTGTATGGGCGGTATCAGCACACCGAGTTTTAGTGTTTTATGTATTCTTAATCCTCCTTGGAGAAAGTTGCCTTAATTCCTGTGGTGGCCATGATTTTGAACGTGAACCCTGTCCGCACGAAGGTGGAAATATAGTGCTTTGAATGGGTAATATTCGCCTGTTCCTCCTGGAATATCTACGGACCCGTTTCTCTCCTGATGGTGCACTGATTTTAAAATCTCCTCAGTTGTATTTGTTGTTCAGTTGGTGTTGTGTTTCGTGAGTAATCAAGAGAGGTAGCTCCTAAGTTCATGAAGCAAAATGTTTCATGTACATTTATCAAACTGTAAATTATATTATTCAATGTAAGAGTGTAACTGCTGAGAGAGGTTCCAGATATCTTCTTAAGGATTAAATGTTTATCACGTGATCGAATAATGTGTGTTGATTAGTTGTTTATTTACCAGGATAAGTTTTATTGGAGTAGGAAGGTAACCAGCTGGTTGAAGCCTTGGTGGAATAGTCCAGTAAAGATACAGGGTTTGAATTGTAATAGCTTAGATATTTTTACATGAAGCATTAAATAAACATTGTTATCGCAGAACTGGTAATTAGGTTAGTTCATTATTATTATTATTATTCATATGTGGGTGATATGTTAAAGGTTTTCCAGCCAGAGGGGCTTGTGGGAGCAGTAACTGTGCGTAATCGGAAGCCCTTTATACATGAATGAGGAAGTTAAAACTTGGTTACCATGTAAACCGTGGAGGATACACCCACGATCTTGATGTGAATAAATTCGTTTCATCATTCGAATAATACTTGATTAGATCATGAAGAATTCTTTATTTCCTATTAAGTGCACGTATGGTCGTTATATACAAATAGATAATCAAGAGTAGGTTGCCATGGAAACCATAAGGTTTATACCAATGATCATGGCGTTGTTAAATTTTTACTAGCATCCTGACACAATGTGGTGTAGATCATGAAGGATTTGACTTCTTATTTTCTGAGCTAATACACGTAGAGAGAATCGAGCCCATTTTAACAGAAATTCATATTTGGTTACCATGAAATCTTAAGGGATGAAACTATCATATTGGTGACGTTATAATTAGCCTCGTTCACCGAACAACATAGCATAGATCATGAGGCATTTGAAGAGTCTGTTTTACAATCAATATTTCCTGTTTGTGTTTTAATAACAATTGCTGGTTTTGTACCATTTTTCACCTTTAGTTGCTACCGTAAGATGATTGTAAGAAATTGCTTAGTTTAATAAACATATACCTGTTGTGGAGGTAATAGTATATTCTGTGGTGACGTGAGAATCAATCTATAAATAACATTAGAATATTGATCTTTGAAAAATTCCCTGTCACAAAAGCATTACATCTTGTTCCACCTTCCCCTATAATATGTGCTGTTTATATGATGAATCCCAATGACTGAGTAGTTATAGCTCAGTTATTAGTGTGTTACTTAGGATTCGGAAAATTCTGGGTTCGATCTCAGCGGTACGCTATTCAAACTGAAACTTTTCTTGTTTTTTTCTGTCACACTAGACTAACGCTGGAATAAGCAACTTGAAACCACACCTCCTTCCCACATCGTTTCCTCTTTCTTATCTAGACCTGAAACAAAGATGCCTAAAGGTCATAAATATAGTTCAAAAGAAAATTCAATGAATTCAAATGACTAATTTCAATTTTCATTTTTAAACGACATGACGTTCCACTTTTTTTTGGCAAACTCGTCTAGATAATCAGTGACGCAGAAATCTACCAACAAAGATATGTATGTGGAGAACACTGTTATTGAATAGTTTCAACTGAAGCGTAAAACCTAACAATCAAATGCATGGAATAGCATACAAAGATCAGTCTGAGAGAACCTGCAGCAGCAGCAGAAGTGGTGCGCTTCCATTCCAATATTGTGTTTGAACAAAAAGCACAAAGCGACCATTAATGCACCTAGGTCGATAATGCAAAAGCCATATTCAGCTTTGATAGTATTTGTCTGCTCTTTTGTTGTTTGGTCAATACGCATCAAAGGAGAAGTTCCATGTGTATTCAGAAAGTACTAATGTATGCGATATGTGTTCGCGATGGGTTGGGATCCTTTCGTTAAATTAAAAAGATTAAAATTCTCTTTCTTTGAACTAAAACGTATTATAGTTTAGCAATACATTCTCTTGAAGAGATGAAACTTGGCTTGGAATATATCAATTTTGTTTAACATATCTTTATTCTTTTTTATTTCCTTAAGCAATATTAATTAGAAGTAACGGTTGTTAGAACTAGTAAGATAGAAGAGAAAGGTACTTCGGGCTGACCGAGAAATTAGTGTGCTCTCTTTCTGTACACGTGATCACCGATTCAAATCCCACCGACGACCATTAAACAGAATGTCCCGAATACAAATTAACAAAGCCTATAGATACCGTCCTTAATAGTTCGCCAGTTCGTTTAGGGCGTTGATAGCAATTCATTCATTGGAGGGAAAGGGATAATTCTAGAAGATTAGTATCGGTTTATGGATTTGGAAGGAATTTGTAAAACAAGTTCGATAAGAAGTGAACGAAATATATTTTAATATTGAAACTTCTCAGCGGGTTAGTAGTGAGATGATAAACAATAATGATTCTCTCGGGACTAAACTAAAAACATTTGTCTAAGCCACTCACATCGGAGGGAGTACTGTTTCGAAAGTACGAATAGGGAAGATGGTGGCCAGGATCTTACTTGTGGAACTATCCAGGACTTTATCTAGGAAAATTAAGTTCAGTAAAGATGTTTTCTAGCAACGCGGTTCAAACCCGCTTGACTGACTACACATTGCTGAAATCCGCGACGTTACCAACCGAACCACGGAATCCGGGTATGGATGCTAATTATCGTTTTAAAATATTCCAACTTTTGGCTTCAATTACAGGCGTCTTCTTCACACTTTTGGAAACGTATACACTCATTTTGTCAACTGTATTAGTAAATATTCGTTTAAATAAAGTGAATAACATCCAACATTTCTTCTACATGATTTTATTTTTTAAGAATTTACTTTTAATGGCCATTTTATTTATGATGTATGCTATAAATGTATGCTAGTTTACGTATTTTAAGTTCTAATTCGTTTTTTTTTCTTTTACTGAGAGAGTTTAGTTAGAACATTTATTCAGTTATCTTTCCTTCTGTTGTAAACTTGGTGCTCCACCTGAATCTAATTTAAACAGTCAAGTTTTAAAGCTAACGCACGTAACGTTCAGTTCGGGACTAAATTTGACAACATATTTTCAATTTAAATTTATGTCTGGTCTTACATCTCAGGATAGGGGGGATAGTCAGCGATGGTATAAGTTGAAGGTATCACCCCGGCATTTGTCCGTATGACTGAGGGAAACACTAGAAAACTCTCAGTCAGGATGGCCAGCCGCTGGCATCAATCCTAGGACTTCCCGAATGCTAAACCAACGCGCTAGCACTGAACTACGGCCGCTCGATAATATATTTCCAAGTAACTCAATGCAGCGACAGGAAGAAGCATGCTTGTATCATAGAGTACATGAAAAAAAAACAACAAAGCAGTTCGGTACAAATGCATATAATTGGTTGTATTGTAACAGGTTAATCTCCGATCTTATTGATAATGATTTACTACGAGAAGTTAATCAAAGGGAAAATGATATTGAGATGAAAGCTTCAGGTTTACATCCAAATTTCTCCTCATGGGAGCTCATTATTATTAATTTGATAACTAATCCATCAGTCTAAGGAACTTACAGGGGTGAAACCATATACCTACAGTATATAGTTAGAATGTCTGCTGTTCCGAAAGTCCTTAATTGCAATATGATTAAGACAGTTTAATCATGTTTAAATGATAAATACGATTTCTGGTATTGATGTTTTGTTCAATGTTCTCAGTCTTTGTCACAGAATACGAAGAAGAAAAAAATCATTGAAAGAGTTAATTTGAAAACAAACTACTTATTTACATACAATGTGTATATTGTATTCTTAATTATACGACACACTCGAAACTTAGCTGTGTTTTTTTTTCTTCAGCTTCTTAGATTTTAGTCAACAATTTTATGACAAAACAGTGCTGGTTTTCTTTCTGACAGCATTTTATGAATATCATTGCTTGAATTGAAAGGAATCTTGTCAGATTTATTATTATCAACATGCACCGCAGTGCATGAGCCAAGTTCTTCACGTCAGAAAACGTCAGCACTGCCAGAAGCATGTTATACAGGAACAAGAGTTTATGGCAAAATCGACGATTTGGGGGCTCCGTAAGAAAAAAGATGTTAAAGATAGGAATATGAGCTTTTGCCGTTAAGGAGATATGGTAAATATGTGCAGATGTACAAAATTTCATATTCGTATCTCAAACTATGTTCTAGTTGTGGACCCCTGAAATTGTACATTTTAGGCTAACTGACTCACTCACTCACTCACTCACTCACTCATCATATTGTTTAGGGTGTTTGGAGTAAGCTAGAAACATGAAATTTGGTATGAAGGTAGAGGATGATAAGTAGATAAAGGAAAAATTCCGACATTTTGAAAAGGTCGCCATCTTGGATTCAAAATGGCCGCCAAACCTAAAATTTCAAAGAATACACAGCCTAAACGACT
>JAGDQP010005760.1:6494-47337 GCA_022664845.1 Lepisma saccharinum | reverse complement strand
CGAAATTTGGTATGAAGGTGTACCATCACGAAAATGTTTCAATAAATGGATCAAACCACCGCTATGAGCGTGCAGCCCCCGAGGCGATATGGGAAAAGGTCTGCACATCATGGGGCGCTGTCCCCAGAAAGTCTGATCACAATAAAGGGGGCGTAGCTTTAAAAATTTGAAGTTGGGGCGCACACGGAATTCTGGGGCAGCACACCCAGCGAGGCGAACCCAGTATATATATACACGTATAAAAAGCTGTGAAATCCGTGCAAAACACCAGATGATGTTCGAGCCTTAGGGTTGGTGGTGGTGGATATTAGGGCCGGCAGCAGGAAACAAATTTGCTGTATCATCACAACTAGGTTACAATAAATATGGCAAAGCTTCCCTATGTTTCAATAAATATCTCATTCCCACGGGTGGTGGGTAGGGGAAAATATCTGCAACATGGAAGCACACTGTCCTGGAGAGTGGTTACGACAAAGGGGCGTAAGTACCCAAAAACTCGAAGTTGGGGGCGCAGCCACCTACGGGGGCGAGGATCTAAACGAGGCCGAGCGAGCGAGTATATATATATTATACACGTACAAAAAGCTGTGAAATCCGAACAAAAACACCAGAGGTGCAAAAAGTGGAGCCAAGTTCTTTAGCCCTAAAAAGGTGTGAAATGGGAGACGGATGAGCCAAGTTCCTTGGTGACAGCATGTAACAGGAACAAGGGAACTTGGCGCGAGTTGGCAAGGTTCATGATCCTCAAGCTATAAGGGTGGTGGGGATCCTAAAACCCACTACGTCCACCGCCACCAACCCTAAGGCTGTTGCCAGCTCGCGCCAAGTTCCTTTGTTCCTGTTACATGCTGTCACCAAGGAACTTGGCTCATCCGTCTCCCATTTCACACCTTTTTAGGGCTAAAGAACTTGGCTCCACTTTTTGCACCTCTGGTGTTTTTGTTCGGATTATTATTAATTTACAAAGAAATATGATTTTCACATTAGTGTCCTAATAGGGCAGGTTAGATCTAAAAAATTCTCAACAAAAGGAAAATTGCTAAGGAAATTTCCCGAAAATTGCCAATGTTTGATTCTCTTCTACGTTACCTACGAATAGTAGCAATCGTAAGCCTGTTTTAGTACTAAATATATCAACTATAAAATGTAATGAATGCAGACCTAGACGAAACGTTATGTTGTGTGTTTAGAATGTGTATTTAATAAATGAATTTAATAAATTACGTTTAACATCAGGCAGTGATTTTTGTTCAAAAGATATCAAAGGTAAGTCTACAACAGCTACGAGAAGAGTTATAGATGATTTTACGACTAAAATTCAACTTGGCTACAAAGTGGTAACCTCAAGTCTGTGCAGAAGTCTTGTAATCGAGTTACAGTACTGTTCAAGTAAGACGAAGTCAGATGAAAACCTCTGTGGCCAATAGCGTGGAGCGTTCTAAGTTGCTAGCGCGAATCCTTCGCATTTGAAAAGGCCTGGAAATTTTTTCAGGTTTCTTTTCCATTTAACCAGACTATAACCGTTATGGTACCTTCAAACTAGGCTCTATCCAGTTTTCCTTTCTACATCATCTTCCGGATCCTATCTGTCCAGGAGAAAAAGATGCGGACATAGAAATCGTCAGGCTTCAAAGTTGGTCAATAAGCCCACATTCTGATTTCGATTCCAATACAAGCAAGGTTTCGATCTAATGTTCAGCAATACGCTATATTATTAAGAAGCTACGTACTCGAATCAGAGCTGAAATCGAGTTACTTTCGCTAGGAGGTAAAACCTTTCAATCGCGGTAAGCCCTGAGAGCAACACTGTTCAAACGTAAGGTAAAAATATGATAAATTCTGCTTTACCCTCCGGATTACTGGGTCTCAAACACAGACCCGGTGACCCGGTCCAAAACTTGACCGGAATGATCCGATTGACCCAGTGACCCATTTCAGCTCTGACTAGAATATAAAAAGGTACAAGTACGCCAAGAAGAAATCACAATTTGAATTATAAGTTGTGCAAGGGATGCATTTAAAAATATAGATCAACTACACTCTTCCTACTTGGAATGGCGAAGTCACGAAAGACCTCACTCGTCCACAAGATGGAAGCAGCGTGCTGTTGTCTGGCATTAAAATGTTCAATGAATATTTTAGCACCATCAAGATTTATATGGACACTAATTTTGTGAACGATTGCATAATATTGGACAGAAAGATTTAGATAGAATATACTATTAAATCTGACTGAGAGTGTATTTATGAACATTTCTCTCTTGCTTCATTCAAATCTAACGAGAAAGGTCCTACGTTCTCCTAACGTTTTATCGAAGTCGGAAATGAACAAGAATCGTTTTATAAGCGCTCAATGAATACAATGGAACATTATTTCTGTAAATTAAAACAACTTTTTTTTTTCGAACATCAGGAGAAGAAGACAAGGGTAATAGGAATAACAGAGAGAGGATTTGAAATACGATCCTTTAACTCTACTCTCCGTCGACTTTACTGACTTCCTTAACGGGACAGCGAAAGAGAATCTCATTGGTTACCATAAGCTTGTAATTGTCATCTATCGGTTTCTACAGCACTATAGGCAGGGTTTGGTTCTCGAAAGTCCAGTAGGAGAAGAGAAAGAATCTAGTTCTTACCAATCATCAAATCACGATTAAACATAATTCGGTTAGTGCAGCATTTTACACTTCCAATTGGTTTGTGTTCAGTTACTGGCTTAGTGTATATGAGAGAACGGAAATGGTGCCCACTTCACTTGACAGAAATATGATATAGGCGTGTTCTTTTCTTCATACCTCTAATCAATCTTGCAAGAAAATGTACGTATTTTGTGTAAAAAGCAAGCTGAGGTTATGTTATGTTAGTTTAGGTTAGGTTAACTTAACCTACACGGAAATAAATTAGTTTTAACTAAGTCAAGATTTTGCTAGGTTAATGACGAAATGGGTTGCACATAACCTACTGGTTATTTATCACAACCCTTTCGAGACATGAAAGTACCTAATTCTGTAGGCAAATGGTAACCCATTGAAAATGGTTAACAGAAATCAGGGTAAAAACAACCCATTCGTGGGTAGCAAGTTACCTACACGATTGGTACAAGAAGGAATAAACAAACAACACGGTTAATTTAAACAACATGATTGACCCACTGCTCGGTTATGCTAACCGTTTAATGTGCAGGTAAATTTAACCTTCTGAGAATTAGTTATTTTTTAACCTTAATGAGGGTTAGCTGAACCGAGTCTCGTGTATACGAGATGGCGGTCATTGAACACTGAGGGGCTTCCACATGGAAGCTTTGTACCAAGGCCAAAACGTTAACGTGAAACTTAGGAGGTAACCTAGCAACCTTAAATCTAGGAATGTAGTGTTATATAAATTATTATTAATATTCTGTTAATGACAAAGTGTAATATGAAACATTGAGATTCGTATAATGAATATCACAGTAGTGTAACTTTGGAAATACATGCATTATCGACCTAAACTTTAGGTGATCGGTGGAGTAGTTGGTAGCACTTCGGACTGCTACGGATGAGGTCCATGGTTCGATCCCGATCTGCCGCACGTTTTTTTTTACAAACATATAGCTATAATAAGCTATATGTAGTAGTGTAAATAATAACAGTAACTTGCTTTCAGACGATCTTACCACTTTTTTTTTTACAAATTTTCTTTGGGGTGGGTTAAAGTAACTGAGTACAGTTGTTTATCATAACCCTTCAAAATAACCTACGTGGAGGGTAACACCAACCCACTGGATCTAACCTTTTTAGCTGGGTTGCTGTAACCTTGTACTTATTAGGCTCTATATTTACCAACTCACTCTGTTGCATTAACCCATTTTTGGGTTGCTAGTAACCTTTTATTTCTTTCCGTGTAACCAGAAGAAACTAGCCCAAAAGTTTTAGTTGGTTACCTAAGTAACGAACTTTTAATTAATATTTGTTTTCTTCATTAGTCGTATAATTTATCGGCAGATTTGTCGAAAAAATATTCACACACAGAGAGAGACAGAGAGAGAGAGGGGGGGAAGGGAGAGGGAGAAAGAGAGAGAGAGTAAACTGAAACAAGCACATGTAAAAGAGCGATGGAAAACAAACATATGAAATAGATACATGTTACATAATTGTTAGGCAAGACATATGAAACCCGAGAAAGAAAATTATGGGAAATCTCCTGCAGGATTATTAGAGATGTTTTCTACTGGACTGACTTTCACTTCTTTTCCAAGCTTATGAACAGAAAAGAAGCATGACGAAATATTAAAGATGATGAAAATAAATAAATATAAAAATCAATACATGTCTAAACTCTGAAATGGATGTTCTTTGTTCCGTTGGATAACAACAGACTTTTATATGTATGTGTATTTTGGTTACGTTTATTATCTTCTATCTCGTCTCGTCTCTGTGTCTGTTGATGGATGCTACTCAACGGGAAAAACCCCTCCAGAACAGTAATTGGCATGTGGATAAGCTGACATAACAGTCTGATGTTCTCCCATTATCCATCATCGATTGGCAGACAGATTGAACATTTTACGTCCCGCCTATGTCACACGTTTTCGCTCTTATATGCAGTGTAAATCCCATAGCTTTACGGACTTGTCGGAGTTACTGTTTCACGAGTCTTTTATGTCAGTGTGTGTGTACGTACAAGTTGATGAGCACAAGAGATAGAGACATAAAATAGGTGGCAACATGGAAGAAGAAAAATGAAGAGTGTTATTTTAACCTAATTTGATGAGTGAATTAATTTAGTTTTTTTTTTACATAAACAACCAAATATGAGTACCTCTTACTAAAATGGCTGAAATAGCACTACTAATATGTAATTGAAACCCTAATTTATTCTACAAATTATACGAAACAAGGCCGTTAAGAGTACCTACGTGTTGACTGTCATTGCTTTATATTTAATAAATACAAACTGAACCTTCTTTCAAAGATGATCAACGTGATTATCTAGCCACAATTGTTATAATCTTGTCTTTACTGAGACTTGACTACGGTGTCACTTCTCAGCATTTCCTCAGTAGCAAACATGTTGATTAACCTTCGATATAAATTGGAAAATGTCCGCCTTTCCAACGCTTTATTCACGTGGCAATGTTAATGCAACCGATTTTGGTTTCACATGTTGATGTAAATAGTTGAGGTAAATAGTGAAATATCTGCCTTTTCGTATCATTCAAGTGGCAATGCTGATTCAACCGATTTTGGTTTCACTTGGTGATTAAACGTTGAGATACATCGTGAAATGTCCGCATTTTCCATGCTTTATTCATGTAACAACGTTGGTTCAACCAATGTTGGTTTCACATGTTGATTAAACGTTGAGATAAATAAATAAATCTCTGCCTTTTATACACTTTATTCAAGTGGCAATGTTGGTTCAACCGATTTTGGTTTTACATGTTGATTAAACGTTGATATAAATCGTGACATGTGCGACTCTTCGAGCAACGTTTACTTGGAAACGTTGATTTATCTGATTGATTTTGGTTGAATACATTTTCGAAAAGGAAAAGTTTTAACGGTTTACTCAACGCTAAACCCACCTTGTCCTACCGGAGCTATTTCAACTGTTATGATTGATGTAAGGCACTTAACTATGAAAGTCCTGTTTTCCAGTTTGATCACATATCGAGGACGTGAAACACAGAAGATTTGTGACAAGAGTTCAGTGGATAAATCTATTCTAGTTATTCACAGAATCCTAGAAATAGGATACGTTGTTCCATATTTTTATTTGCAGGCAGTTAGTTGTTATTGGCTATGTCTCAATCATGACTAGCGCTTATTTTCTCGAGTTACGTCATTCTTGTGTGCTTTCATTATATTCCGTTAACGTAAAATAATTAAATGGAGAATGGACATAATATATTGTACAACTGGAAGGCATATGCAATATTAGCGGTAATTGTTCTAACCTAGTCAGTCTGGCTATCGTGAGGAAGGATGTTGCAGTTTAGTTGTACTGCGGTGTTCTGTTTATGTAGCTTGTGTCGAAAAGAAAGTTGCGAGCCAGAGACAAAGAAAGGTCACTGCATTTGGACGGTCGAAAGACACGGTGTTGAGCAAGTGGTGTATCTCGCTTCTGTATCACACAATACAGTGAAACATGTGTTTAGGCATGGTAAAGAAACGCAGTTTACATCACACCAGCGTAAGGACTGGCTTCGAAAAATCCTCATAGACAGGGGACCACCTTTGAGTGTCACGTATAACATCCAGCAACCGTCACAATGCTATAATTGTTGTAAACCAACAATGACGATTCACATAACTCAATTTCACAACGTACATATATAAGGAACTCCTTAATATGAACATCTGGAATAGGATACTCAGAAAAAGGCGAATGCTAACAACCAAAGTAAAAGAGACGAAATTGCACAATAACTGGATATTAAATGACCGTACCAGATCGTCTAATCTTGTGAGTCCGGTTTCTGTCTTTACCGTAATTATGTCAGACGTGGAATATGCATTCAGTGAGGTCCAAACTGAGGTTGGGAGTGTTATGTTCTGTAAGGGCTTCACCTATGCCGAATGGTCTCTTTCATTAGAATCACTGTTCACTTGAGCTATCGAGGATATCTTCAGCCTTATCCTGCAGCCTTTTGTCCACTGTCTCACTAATTATGCAACTTTACATTCACCAATAACTATCGAGTGGGAAATATATTTCTAACTGCTTCGTCAAACGTACATAGACAGGGCTTCCCACGTCTTTCCTAGGCAGCAAAGTCCCATATATTTGAGATTAATTAAAAATCTATGGTGTTGTTGGTAACAACCAGTCAAGTCATGAACAGCTTACAATGTAGTTGCCTTACATTGATGTTAATTACACCGATACACAGTCCATGTAATATCGCATTCCTGTGGTGATTCGCTCCGACAGAAGACCCATTAATTATTTGGTACGATTTTGTTTAGGTGTCTATGTTTCGTGTTGAACATCTTTAGCCTTGTGGAAGTCATGAATTTGCATTTGAAATATTTACCAATATTATTCAACCCTCTATTCTTTAGCAGTCTTTCCTGGTATTCTCTACTTTTATTCTACAGAACTGGCCAGTACTCAGTCAACTCAATTAATGCAAATACATTATAATTTACTCCATCTGCCAAAAACTAATAAAAAGTCGCAAGTGCAATTCACTCACGACTTCTGTTGAAATATCCTCCATGTCTTGGCGACTTCTCTTTTCAAGAAATGAAGTGAAATGAAGTCCAATTTGAAAAGTCAGGTGACAAAAAATATACTAAAAAGAAAGGAGTTTATCTCCTCATACAGCAGCAAGTTTATGGATAGGTATTTGTGTATTAGTGTGTGTGTGTGTTTATGTGACAAGTTATATAGATGATTTTCGTTTATTTATTTTTTACCTTTCAGTGAAAAAAAAAAGAGGAAAAAGGAAGTGCGATGATGCGACGAGTGTGAAAAATGCGAGAGAAAACTCCCGTGAAAAATATAATCCTTCTTTTGGAATCTCTCCTTTCTTCTCCCTATTCCCTAGCAGAAGATCGAAGACTTAAGTTTACCACACATAAAGAGGGCAAGTAATATAGATGCTTTAACAGGAGTGACAGCTTTTAAGGTGTTTGCAAAAATGAAAAGAAAAACAACTATATATTCTGTGGGCTTTCTAGGTTTACAAGCCTTGCCCCATATTTACTGATGCTGAAATAACTTATGGACTTAGTGAATATGTGTCTAAAATGAAGTAGCGATCTACTTTTCATAATAAATTACATTTTAGAAAATAATAAATTTAAAATACTTTGATTTTTTTTCGGTAAATGAATAATTATAAAGAAAAACTGAAGCACTTGAAATCTAGACAAGTTTGTTTAAGTGATATTTCAGCCTGTTTTTATCCACATATTATTATTATTATTATTATTAAGATCCTAAACGAGCTGGAGAACTCCTAGGAACGGGAACTACAGAGTTTTTGATAAATTGTATTCTTAATCACTTCGTTTAGTAGACTCCTGTGGGGAATCTCATATCACTGAATATTTCTAGTCATAAATGGGCGAGAAGTATATTAGTAATGCATTTATTTATTTTTCTTCAACGTGCTGGCAAAAAAAAAAAAAGAAGAAAAAGGCCGAAGTGTCACACTCCTACCACTTACAAGAAAGATTCTAATAAATTAAGACACCATTATTTTTAAATAAATTACCTTTTCCAATTCGTATCAAAGGAATGATTATTACAATTTGGAAAGGATGTGAGAAGGAGTCAGCCAAAACCTAACTTGAAGATACTATCCCTGCATCTGTTTCGTATGATTGACCAAAGACTGAAAAAAACTCAGTTAGGATGGTCGGACATTTTTGAAGCCTAGAGCTTCCGAATGCGAAACCAACGATGAACCTACTCATCCTCGGTAACTATGTATAAACAATAAACAGTTTTAAATATATATAAAAATAATACGAATAAGGGAAAC
The DNA here is from genome assembly GCA_022664845.1 of Lepisma saccharinum. Taxonomy (NCBI): domain Eukaryota; kingdom Metazoa; phylum Arthropoda; class Insecta; order Zygentoma; family Lepismatidae; genus Lepisma; species Lepisma saccharinum. The sequence goes on along the minus strand of JAGDQP010005760.1, from coordinate 38,861 downwards.
TGCAGATAACCTTATGCCAAACTGCCCCACGAGCTTAAATGTCCTTTCCTAAATCCCATGTCGAAGGAAGCATTTGAATGAAGAAACGAAAAAAAAAAAATAATACACAAACCTAACATCAAACGAAGCTTACATATGTAGCATACCTTCAAACTTAAATGTTTCAATAAAACCTCTTCCTCACAAGGTAAGTGTACAAAAGCTTTGTGTAGACAAATAAAACCAAAAAGGTCTTAAATTTAGGTTCTCAATTTAAGAAAGTTAAGCACACAACGCACACACCCACAACGTATCTTGGAGCAAAGTTCCATTAATTATGGAAACGACGAACTTGCAATATTCAATTTCCTGCCTGGGATCAATAAACAGGATTATGTATGTGTTAATAGATGAACATCACAAACGCCGTTAATTTCCTTATTATTACATGCATTGCTGAATTACTGCACTCTTTTGGCCAGTAGCTTTCATATTCGATACAAACGGTCGTAGTTGTAGTATATATATATGTACGTGGCGTAGGATACAATTTACTTACTTACTTATTCTATGGCTTACGGAACTGGCAAATTCATCGCTGCAGTAAGAAACATTCTTCATAGGATTTTATCCCAAGCAAGATCAAGTCAATTGATACAGATTACTAAAAATATAGAAGCAAATATTATCTTGTTAATTTCAAAATAGAACTACTAATATTATATATAAAATATTGAAGTTTGTGTGTCTGTCCACTATGATACCTGAAACTAAAACGCTGAACTATTCATGCTCTTGTGGGTGATAAAATAAGTTAGAGGACACCGATATCTTGGCAGCATGTCTTCTCGTCTTTTGAAATACTGCTGTTTTGGATGGAGCAGAAATTTTAGAAATTGGATAGTAGATTTCACTTTCTAAACTACAGGCTACCTCAATATAGGTTATTCTTATTAAAAATATATTTCTTTCCAATATTTATAAACATTTAATAGTATCATATGATTGAAATCTGTTTCAAGAATTTAAATTGCGAATAGGAGAAATTTCTTTGAGGAAAGTCAAAACAAATGTAAAGGTTTTCTTACAGAATTTCTCTTAACAGAAGATCCGGTTCTTATGTTGATTGCGGATTCTTAATTTGCTAACGAGGACATGGGGTAGTAGACTACACGTGAGACTTCTACGTGTATGACCACAATAGGATCGACGACATTGTTCACTGCTGGAAGGTGCAAGTCATTGCATCATGATCGTTTGTTCTAGTACACTCTCTACATTCTAGTTAGCGAACAACATCTACCAACTGTTGTAAAACAAACAACATCTACAGTAACTTCGAAGTTTTCTTCATTTAGCAAATTCTCTAATCATAAAAGTAACATGAATCAGTTATCCAATGCAAGTTCTCGTTCTCAGTCTCCAATTATTCTTCATGAAGATAGTTCTATCTCGCCCCCTACGAAGAAATCATATACTCTAAGCATGTCGGACAGTGACTCAGATTGTCACATGAACTATTTGGATAGTAAACTGGACGGATATCAAGCTTCGAATCACCCATCTAAATCACTACATGCACTTTTTGACTAACTTTGATCCGAGATGCTTCTAAACAGACTTCTGTAACATGTACCGTGAGCCAGTATATCTCAAATCTTACCAATACGGAACGATATCATAATCAAATCTCAGGACTCCACGATCTCCAAAACCATCAGAAACAAATACAGTTTTGAAATCTTATGCTCCACTCACAGCAATGGCCTACTCACACAATAAAGCCTATTCATAAACCATCACCACCTCACCGCTCTCATATGGTTTGTGTTGTTATTTGCGGGGTGGACACTGAAACCTCTCATTCCTCAACAGAACAGAAACTGGACTTGAAAGCACTGCTAGTATATGCATCAAAATCAAAACCAAAGAAGAAACTCCAAGGTAACATCGTCAGAGTGATCAGAAACCTTCAAAGCTCCATAGAGAGTATTTTTGTATCTGGAACTTTTGTATACAAAAAAGGTACAGAATTAAGCTAATGAACCACACCGCCTTTACCGTTGCAATGTGAGCACTGTTAGTCATATAACGTACAGTCTACCAACATATGTCCTAACTCTGTACATATTTGCAAAGTCCACCTAAATGCGCAAAGTGTGATGAGCAATATCTAGTATTCAATTACAAAGGCAAAAGGCGTCCGACAGTAGAACTCGACAAACCTGCTTACATCACTCACCTAGTCTTCCTCAACAATTAACACCTCCTCCTCACTCATCCCAGCAATCAATCATCATAAAACAACTTCTACATTTCTTAACCCTTCAAAACCTCTTCTACCCTCCGAGAAATCCAATATACTGCACAAGATATCTTTAAAAAGTCACACTTCACGCTATATACTCCGGAATCATGTCTACTTCTTTATCCCACATTCCAACACTATCTAAACAGAAACATAGCCATCACTGTCTTTCATACACTACCATCGTTTCACAGTAATTATCAATGTGACACGAAAGGTGGTCATGCATCTGCCATAAGTTCCTAGAGTAGCCCCTAGGGGAGAAGATATATCAATCATCTGTTGTTTATAAATGTTGTCATATCAATTGCATTTCATGATCATTTTTCGTCTTTATCACCTTTAATACTCCTACTTTTAATACAGATTATTTGAACAAGTGTACATAACCTTGGCCCCTATCCAAACGAGGAGTCTAACCTTGATCATCATCCATGTCACTTCATTCACATAATTAAGATGGCTGATCATGTCAGATAGAAAAGATTCAGAAATGCCGCAGAACGCTCCAACACCAGACTAATGCAAGATCTTCACGGTAAGTCTACAGTAGAATCTCGTTTGCGGACCCCAGTTAAAACTTAGACAGAAAATATAACTTACCACCGTCCAAGAAACAACGCGTCCAAACAAACAACAACGCTGATAGCGATTTTGAATACTTGATTACTGAAGACTCAACTTTAAACTCTCATGAAACGACATTTCTATTAAATATTGCTCTAAATTCCAGAACTCGAAACAAATTCTCACTCAATTTTAGCAAATGTGTGCAACGCTAAGACTTCACTCAAATCATCCCTACACGCCAGTGGCGTAACTAGTTTAACTGCGCCCTGAATCGATAATCGATTTAGGCCTACCCGCCCCCTCACAGAGAAAAATGATTGGGTAGAATCGTGACCCAGCGGTTTGTTTAAAATTGTGTGAACGAAATTCGGTTGTTTGGGTACGATGAATAGTCACTTTCAACCCAACTTCATTAATCGTTTAGGTTAGAATCCTGAATTTAACTAAAAATTGGGCAAACTAATTTCAACCCAATGTTTCTAAACGCTTTAACCCTATTTGGGTCGGAGCAGTTTTAACCCAATTGGGTTACGTGGTTTAGTTTTAACCCAATCAGTTTTCTCAGTGCTCACCCACGCATTTCAGCTGCATCGTTATATATACAAAGTGATTGTGACTAGGTAACCAAAGATTTACTTAACGTTTTTTCTAAATGTAAGTAGGAAATGAAATAAAAAATGGTTTACTGATACTTAATTCAATTTAATGAAAAATAACGATAATAATAAAATAATATAATACAATAACTAAGAATATATGGTAATAAAAAAACTGAGTGTTTTGATACATGATAAGCGTTTTGCTATGTGAGAACAAAAATCTTGTCAAAACAGTAAGGAATCTATATTTTTTTTTAATGCTGAGAAATGTGTTTTGAGAAATCCCGAATTCTAGTTCAATTTTAATAACTTTAATTAACTAAATCAAATTAATTTTGAAGTGCATTCTAAAAACCCTTTTCCTTGCCTGTTATATTAGGTTATTATCGCAGTTAAGATAGCCGAAGGGAGCCGACGCAAAGCTCGAACTATAAGTAACACCGACAAGCGCTTGTTCCGCAACTCCAAGCTTAGTCTGCTGGTTAGTGTATCAAGAAGATGATCCAGAGGTCCCGGGATCAAATCCTGGTGTCGTTACTTTTCAATTTAAAAAAAAAAAAAGAAAATTAACTTTTATCTTTTTTATGTATTTACCCATTAGGAAATTTAATAAAAGTAGTGATTTATTATACCAAATAAATGCTACTGAAAGCTAGGATGTATATAAATGAATTAGGGAAGCAGTCGGTGTGCAAGGGAGCACGGTGTGGGCGGCGTAAGAAACGGTGGCGCGCAACCCCGATTAGCGGTGGGCATACGCAATAGTGCTGTTAACTCAAAAGTGCTGTTATTCCCTCTCACAACAGTAAGCACTAGGTCATACCGCGTCGGCTATCTTCGCTCATGATCGGCCGCTCCCCTGCCAAGTTTATGCATGTTTGGACGTTGTTATAAATGACTATGTTCCTGTCAAGAAATCAAAATCCAGTAAGTTTCCGATGTGGTATAGTCAGGAAACAAACCTTGCCCTCAAGAACAAGAAGTGTGCATGGTCGCTCTGGAAACAACATCCCAATAATGAAACTCATAATATTTTCATCCAACAGCGCAAGTTATGTAAAGCCCTCCTCCGTAGAGATTATGATAATTATATTGAATCTGTTTCACCACAAGCTGTATGTAACCAATCCTAAACACTTCTGGTCTCTTATAAACTGCAGGCGACAAAACTCAGGTCCACCATCTCTAGTGTCATACAGTGAACGTACTGCTTCATTCAACGAAAGGGCTGACTTATTTAATGACTGCTTCTATGACAATTTTAATGCTTGTTCAGATCCTCCATTTTTTCCCGATGTAAAGTCTAAAACTCCCCATTGCCTATCAGATATAAACACAACCGCTGTGGAAGTGTATCGTCTTTTAACATCCCTAAAATCCTCCAGAGCCTCTGGACCTGACAAAATAAATTCCATATTTCTGATTAAACTAGCCCAACCATTGTCTGCACCTCTCACCATTCTTTTCAATAGGTGCTTTTCGGAGGGTTATTTACCAAACTCCTGGAAACAAGCAAATATTACTCCGGTTTACAAAAAAGATGAAAAATCCTGTTAGTTCATATAGACCTATTTCCCTTCTTTCTGCCCTCGGTTTAATTTGTGAAAAAATCATCACAGATAGGATTCAAAATCATGTCCTCCCATTTCTTTCTCCCTCCCAGCATGGCTTTGTACCGAATGGATCCTGTGAAACTAACTTAGTTATCCTACTGTCTCAAGCCACGGATGTCCTTGTCAAAATTGTCAAGAACTTGACGTCATATACCTAGACTTCTCCGAAGCATTTGAAACTGTCAATTACAAACTTCTTATACACATGCTTGCTTCTAGATTTAGTATACACGGACCCCTCCTTCAGCTTCTAACATCATATTTGTCTGACAAAGAACAACGTATCGTCTTCTCTGGTAGCATATCCAAGTGGCTCCCCATGCTTTCAGGTGTCCCTCAAGGAAGCTCCTTAGGGCCAGTTTTATTTCCCCTCTTCATTGATGACTTATGTGAACAGATAGATACTTCCTGCTCGGTACTTCTTTACGCTGATGACTGCAAAATTTTTAAAACAATTAAATCTACTGAATATACTTTCTTCCTTCAAGCCGCCATAGATTCTGTTGAAATGTGGTGCAATAATTGGTTACTGAAAGTCAATCCTTGCAAAACTGTTGCAATGCGTTTCTCACTGAAAACCCATAACACAAAATGTACGTACACATTAGCCTCATCTAATATACCATGGGTAGACCATTACAAAGACCTTGGTATCATATTTGATGAAAAACTCAATTTTACTCCTCACATTGAATTCGTAACTTCTAAAGCACTCAAATTTCTTGGGCTTCTCTACAGGTTTACCAATATTAAAGATTTCAGAGCTCTTCGGTCATATTTTCTCACTTGTGTACTTCCTACTATTGAATACTGTTCATCTATCTGGTCTATGGCTTGTGAAACCAACTTATCTAAATTGCACAAAGTCCAAAATTTCTTTATCCGCATTGTACAACACAGGGTCCTACCTCCAACACAAATCTAACGTAGACATTTTGAATTCTCTTGACTTGAAAAACATAGACACACGAAGAAAACTAAATGACTTAAAATTTCTTTATAAAATAATGCAAGGCACACTCAGGACCAACCTTCTTCCACTTTTTAACCTAAGAGTACCCAGACAAAATTCTCGTTCACATCATTTCTACCTCTCCAAACCGAGATTGTGTTTGGTCCAGCGATCTCTTGTATATAGAGTATTTTTACAATACTCTTCCTTTGCCACCAGATTTCTGCTGCAGTAAAAGTATATTTCTAAAGGCTTGTTATAAGAATTTAGAATGAATGAATAAAAAAAATGATAGTGTTTCCTATTGCATAAGTCTTTGTTGTTATATTATTTTTATTTTTGTTGTTATTGTTTATTGTTTGTTACAAGAACGGTGTAAAAATGGCGTTAGCTGTCTCCGTGCTAACTTCTAATAAATATCTTCTAAATACATGCTTTTAGCTGCTAGTACTGAACTAATGGCAGCTCGGTCAGTGAACGCCCGATAAAGACAGCCAGGGAGGGGTGATTGGGTGGGGGTAAAGCACTGGCGGGCGCGCGGCGCGATGGTGTTTGGCTGGTTGCAATGACTCATCATGCAAAACTTTCACAAGGCAGCTAGCTAGACAACAAACATTGCACTGCAGGCTGTTCGGGTATCGCCTGTTGCCAATTAACTGCTCTTAGTCATAGCATTTGTTTTGAAATGTTTTAAATCGTTCTTTGCATAAGGAATAGTTTTCCCGCGTTCATTTATTTCGCCCTTGCGCCCTTGAGCGACTGCACCACTTGCTCCACTGTAGTGACGCCACTGCTACACGCAACAGTATAATTATTAAATCTTTCGTTAAAGTCATGGGAACTTTATTTCTTGAAGACACACAGATATCAGGTTGAATTAATACAAGGCGACATACGAATCAGATCTCAATAAATACACATGATGACAGAAAATTAGCTACTGATTTTCAACAAGCCGATGAAGAGTTTCAATAAAATACAATCCTTTTCCTATGTCCTACATTAATAATCCACTTGCAGTATATATTTCGAGCCAAACTATTACTGCTTATCTTAAACAATTGTCGTAGCTTCGAACCATTTTAAGTATGTTTGTATTTTCAAGAAAAGACGAACTGAAAATGGTCTTATTTAGTGAAGGATATATTTAATTTAACTTTAAAGTCAATAAAAGTTTACAATTTCCAATACTAGCAAAGTGTGTGAATGTGCAAGAAAATGACATAGACCCTCAATTAGTAATTTAAGTTTAGAAGCTGATGTATAGCACTCCTTTCGAATCATGACCACAATTCAAGAATTCATGGTACTAAGAATACCAAGGAATCAGTCATGGCTAAGGGGCTAAATTGAAAGCACCAGCTCGATGTTTGCTTGGTGTGACTAAGGCAGTGATGAATTCAGGAGATGGCCCGGGGAGATGGAAGTCTCTCCCGGAAAATAAAAATCGCCCCCAGGTTAATTTATATCGCCTCTTCTACAATTTTTATCCATATGAAAGAAAGTAAAGATTTTTTTTCCATCATGTGCACGACTGCTTCCTTCGTATGAAGAGTTTATTTCAAAGCATCTTGTCCTCCATTGAAACAACAAGTTTCAGAAGTAATAGTTATCTTTTGTGATCAAAAACCGGACATCTGCAATTATATCAGTATTTCCTTTCTCTTGTGTGTAGGGTACAGAAAATTTTTAACTGATCTTATATTTATGTGAAATTTTCTGCTGGAACCGCTTGTGTGGTTTATTGATTTTAAAAAAATGGCGTCTCACAAGTAATTCTGAACCCTAAGCAACTTATAGGTGCTGGGGTTTGGAAGTGTTCCTTAGTTTTTTTTTTTTTTTTTTTTTTAAGCCAAAGTGTTTGTTGCCACAATGATTTCCATTTTGTAGTATGGCATTCTGAACGCCTGTCTTTTCATTAGCGACTATTTTGTTAATAGAGAAAGCACTTATTTGGCATCTATTTTGTTCTTTCGTCTCATCTTCAATATAGAATAGAATCGATGCATGTGTTGGACTACAAGTGGATTTCCATGGACCAAGCTTTTTTCTCAGATAATTTCAGAGTTGGGATTTCTTGCCCTCGTATTTGTAGTAAATATTTATGGGCAATTCCCTTATTATATCTGGTTTAAAGTACACACTTTTTGAAATAAAAAGATCTAAACTCTTTTCTTATTAGAAAGAAACTGATTGTTCAAATACGTGTTAGTTATGTGTGATTTCAAGGTTTCTATGATTAATGTACATCTCTTATTGTATACAAGAGTTGTTTATAATCTTTTCAAAGAGGTCTCTCCATTTTTTCTACATGTTTCGAGTCTACTCCTCATTTGTTCCCCAAATATTATATTCACTTGGATTATCTGTCTCATCAACTCGTTATGTGCGCACCTGTTCTACTAACGCAAGTTTTGCTTTTACCATTTTACTTTTGTTCCGTGTTAGTTAACTAAGCGCTTGCAATATTTATGTGAGTGTGATAATTCAGTAGCATAATTCACAGAAATGTCTGATATACTGTAGTAAATGCTTTCTTTGTAGTTACTGAAAATTAGTGTAACGTGAATGTTAATAGGCCGTTTCTATTCTCTTTTCTGGATTGTTAAAATAATTTAGTCCAGGATTTCAACAGGCTTGGTTCAGTAGGAGCGCTTAAGGATCTATATATCCTGTACAGAGTGGTTTTATTTATTTTTAGTAATTACCGCTATTTTATGGTCCATTGTCTTACCGTGAGGACGGGAAAAGGAGAGTTTTCTCCAAACTTTTGTTAACTATTTCTGTTATTTATTATTCTCTAACCTAATGTATTGTATAATAGATACAATAATAGGTTGATTAAAACAGTTACAGTTTTGAACGTAATTTTAACATGAACTTTTAAAATGCTTTGATCAAATTATGTTTACGTCAGTTTGCACTAAGTAATGCAAGTGATCAACATCATATCTTCCTTGTCAACATTTCAGTGTGATGCCTAAGCGGTAGGCTCTTTCAGGTAGGTTTAAGTCCTCTCCGTCAGGGTTCATCTCAATGTTCCCAGAGGTTGTGCTGGGTTTATTGAACTTTTTATTATTAATTAATTCTTAAAGGGTTATGTTTTTCCTACGTTCGAATACATACCTGGTGAAGATAATGCTTCAATGTTTAATTTTGAGATTATATTTTGCAGTAATCTAACTAGAATTTTTAGGCCCCCTTTCAAGAAACTTTAAGGGCCCTTCTAGGAGAATCTCTCTCACGCAATTTCAGCTAATTCTTCTCGATGTAAAAAAGCCAAACACCAACTGTGCAGGCCACTGTTGCTGCCAGATTTCTACAACTGAGATTCTCTCCAGGTTGCGTGAAAATTCCAGTTCACGTATAAAAATTATTTCACTTTTACCAACTTTGAGGCTACTTTTCTTCCGATGTTATCTGAGTTTCCCAGTAACTCATTTTTCACCTATGTATATGTCACCTGTAAAGCCCCCTAGACACCTGTCTCCCTCCACAACGCGAGAGGCTCGAGACATTGTAGTTACGCCCCTGATATTTTGTTAATATGGAGCTAATTTCGGCAGCAGCAGAAAAGTAAGTTTTAAAAAATAGCAGTCATTTCCTTTAAAATTAGTTCCCCCAATGAGCTTAAATTTCTCCCTCTGAACGTGTCTGAATTCATCACTGGATTATGGAATATCAGGATAGTCCGCCGCTGGTATCAAACCATCGACTTTCCTAATGTGAAGCCAATGCTCTATCAACTGCGCTACGTCCTCTTGGCGTATTTCTAGTTAACTGTAGCCTCAGAGCAACAGGTCTTGTTTCCAAACTCTTTTTCATGAAATTGTAAGTAAAATTAAAGCAAATTAGGTGGAGCCAAGTACTATCGCCAGGCTTCAACAGCGAGCATCCTATTTGGATGATCGATGTTCCGCTGAAACAATTAATGCGAGACCTTTCCAACGACACCTTAACTGACTTCCTAGACCTAGTAGTTCCAAAGTTTGAAAATTAAGGGAACTAGACCTAGTCCCCTGAAACTCGGAAACCGCCACTGCGCCCTAGATGAATGATACGGATTTCTACTGGCCTTGTCGAAACCTTTCCAATGACACCTCAACCACATTCCTCGCCCTAGTAATTCCAAAGTTGTAAATGCCCCCCTATCCCTGGAACTGCCCCTGCAATTTATATGATCTATACAGGTTTAAACTAGTCTCGCTGAGACCTTTCCAACGAAACGTCAACCATCTGCCTAGCACTAGTAGTTCCTGAATTCAAAGTTATCGACGGACAGACAGACAGTGTGGTTCTTTAAGTCTACAAAGCGTGTGCTGCTGAAGCCTTAAACAGTGTAGAGATCAAGTATGCAACAAAACTTTTAGCTAATTTTAGCCCATTTATAGGTAATTTAGGTCGGAATAATGATGATATGGAAAAGTTAAGCGACGGTGAGTACATATAGACACTGGAATCCTAGTGATTCACATGGGTTTGAAAGATGGTTATCGACCAGTCGAGAATACTTATATGGCAACCAACTTTTTCTTTAACTTTCCTTTTGTATGAGAGATTCTGAGCAAGGTAAAGCTAGAAGAAAGAAAGAAAAAAATATATAAACCAGATGCTCTACATTCGCGAGAGTTCACTCTACCTTCGTCTACCTCCATCTGTGCCCTTGTAGTGGAGAGAGAAGTATCTAATTCATAATGTACGAGAAGAAGAATGGAGAAGAGCTGACACCGGTTGTCTGTGTGTTTCATGAGCAGAGTGCGAAAAAGACAATTTGATGAAGCTCAAGGAAAAACCAAGACAGAAAAAGAAGATAGAGAGAGAGAGACTACTAGAAATCCAAAAAGGTTTTCTTGGCTGAAGAGAGATGAAACAGAATGACTCCGAGAGAAGTGACGGCGCTGCACTCGCTTTCCAATGCCTCCTTTTTTTATTTGCAAATGCATTCTGACGTTCTATAGGTCAAGAGGTACGATAAGTAGTGCCTCAAGGAACTCGAGCTACCAACGCTAGATTCAAACGTAGAATCGATATATTCAAAGACCGCGTCTACTTTTCTATATAAAATGTTAAAAGTAAAGGAAAATCGAACTTTATGATTATTTATTTGTTCCACTAAGTTAATATTTATGGCATGGTCTGGAAGATATGCTCTAAGTGACTCACAAGTCCGAGAGATGATGTCTTGCGACGAGCCCTTCCTCGCGAAAAAGGATACCAGCAGGGTCTTTTAGTTGGTGCCGTCCTGGTAATTTCCTGGTGAAACTAAGGAAAACATTGTAAAATCTAAGTCCGTGTAACCGGCAGTAGAACTATAATCTGCGTGCATCTTCAGTACCGATCTGATATCCGTGACGTTGTACTCTGGATCACTCTGTTTGGGTAGATATCGGAGATTATGTTGATTACTGCTGTGTTCGTTGAAATTCTATCAACGAAAAACTTCTGAACAACATGAGCTCAATAGTTCTTTGTTTCTGCTTTAAATCGGGGGAAATATGATGGCAAGATGGGGATCTACAATTTAGTGGATTTAGAACCATTGCGTTCAATGCGTTTCCAACGAGACTAAAACATAGGATTCGATGACTAAAGCATAGGCCGAACAACTCATCTACCGTTTACTCCATCAGATTGAGTACGATATTGAATTTAATATTCCCAGCGATAGCTTTTTCCGTTCATAAGGAACTTGCTCTTTCAATTTTTCAACTTTCTGTTGCGAAATATTTGCAGTGAATTTCAATCGTTTGTCTATACTTTTGCTACACCTCTTTTCTACGTCTTATTTTTCTAATCTTTCATTGATAACATTTCTTATATTTTTATCCGTATTCTTTCTTTTATGTCCCTTCCTTATACCATCTTTTACGTTCCTCTATATTCTTTTCATATATCTGTATTCGCAGTCTTCACTTCATACCCATTCGTTATACTACCTTCTTTTGCATTTTCCCCATATCTTTATTGGCATTTATTTTATTCTTTTTTACACTTTTCTCATACCTTCCTCTACATGTTCAATTCACATTATTTCATCGCATTTTTATTAGCATTCTGGCTTTACTAATAAACCCGTTTCTTTTTTATGTGATTATTAGCGTAAGTTTTATTGATGATATCTTAAATGTTTGCTCTATTTAGAGTTTATCCTCTCGTTATTACTGATTTTTACACAGTGCACGACTCTTTATAAAGAAACATCTGGAAATAATATTGTGCAATGTTTATTAGTTTCTACTATCTCTCGCAAGAAACAAAGAAAACGCGAACAATCTTTTATAACGAAAAACAAAATTACACTTCTTGTTCACTATTTGTACAAATCTGAAGTTGATGTACGTCTCTGCTCAAGAGCACAAGAGATATAAAGAAGTGCCGGTAGTTTATCATGTCTTCTGAAGGTAAATTTTCGTATATCGTTTTCCTGCACTTCTTTATTACACGATTACTTCTTATGTTCTTATTGTAATTTTTTTTACACATTGAAGATTTTGTGCAAAGATAACTGTTTTATGCCGATCGAGGCTCCTAGTTCTCCCGATATTTCGATCTCTGCAACTTGACAACGAATGATCAAGCAAATGCAATATTATATGGCACTATCAAACTATAATTTGTACTAAATTTATTCGAAATCTTAGATTTTGGTTACATGCGCTGGACAATTTCCGTGGCATGAACTCTGAAGTATTCCACTGTTGGGTCTGCATCCATAGGTCACGAGACATTTAAGTATTGACCAATCGATAAGCAATTAAATGTGAAAAGTAAAGTCTTTTATTAATGATTCCTAGTATTATGTCTAATGGGAAAATTAGAAAGAAATAATGTTTTACTTGAAAGTAACGTCTGCTAATTTTCATGGCCTTCCGAAACTTACGGGGAATTTCGAAAATAATATGCTATAGCGATCCTGCAATTTACAAGTGAGAACATTAACCTATATACACTCCGAGCAACAAGTGGGAATCTTTGATACAGAATTAGTAAAGAATAAACTGTGAGCCCAGGCATCATCCGACTAAGGAAACACAAATTTTGTTTTTAAAATTGTATAAATATAAGTTTGTGTTTAAGGAAATTTTTATTTGTTATTGACAGTGGCAACGATAGTATTTTTCTGTTTAAATAAATATACTAAGCAATAACTATTGAGAGATGTACATAACTTTGCAGAATTATATGTCTCAAAGAGGTATGTCTCATGTTGCATAAATATAGACTCGTTCTATTTATTGCGGGTAAGTAAAGTCACATTTTTTTAGTGACGAAAATTATAATAAAAATCGGAACTTAACGTTTCTCATTCACGGCTATCACAATCCATCTACTAGCTAACCACAATCACAGCTTTCATTAATTCTCCTTCCAGTCTGAAACATTATCATTCCAGTTATGTTCTAACGCTTGTCCATGGTTGCTGTTATTCCATTTCGTCACTAAGTTCTTCCTACAACTGCCATTCAATGTTGACAGAGACGTTTTGGCACCAAAGTAAAGAGTAAGTGGGTCACGGCGACTGATAAAACTGCAGGTAGATGTTCCTTTCTGAATTTGGTACGCTTGCCATGGTGTAGATAGCGCATGCGCAGCAGTGTTACCCAACATGGCGAAAAACAGAAACATCTGTTGCTGTGGACCAGTGATGTATTATCAAATTTCTGGTGAACGAAAGGTGAAGCCAGCTTAAAGAGTTTACAGAGATTGAAAATACAATTCTCTATGAACAAGCGCTATCACGGGTAGTAATATATCAATCATACAAACAGTTTTGGTAAAGGATGAGAGACAGTGTTGCCAATCTAGCTAATTTGTCCCTAAACTAGCTCACTTTTCTATGGTGTGCATAGAGATTTAGCTACTTTTTGTGCATGTTTAGTAACAAGAACACCTCATTGTAACATCGGTAAAACAGAGTTTAGCTACTTTTATATTGCTATTTAGCTATTTTGAAGTAATTATTGTTGGCAACACTGACGAGAGATAGCGACAAGTTAATGACATGCACATGTTCTGCCGAGTGTAGTTAAACCAGTGAATATTGCGTGTGTTCCACGTGATTTCTTTTGGTGAACGGGGCCGCACTTAATATCAAATGTTATTCTATATTACTCCAGGGTACCGTACGCATAGCATTCGCAAGAAAAGATCTCGGGTGTTGATGGGAAATATTATTGTGATTCATAACAATATCCGCCCGTCTTTTTCTCATTTAATTCTCACAACACTAGTCAGCCAGTGATTCCATCAGACACCCCCCCCCCCGTCCTGTGAGAGTGTCACCCCAACTTAAACATTTTTGCGGTTAAAAATCGATAGAAACCATTTAAACCCCCATTTACAGTCTCCCAAACTGAAAATCCTGGCGGAATCTCTGCTAGCCAGCTTAAACTAGGAAGCATTGTTTCACGCCCTATATAGTTCAGACCTAATCACCAGTGATTACAAGTTCTTTTGACTCCTTAAAAGAGCATTTCTTTGAGGTAACAGATGAAGAACAAGAAGCAGCGTGGAGAGGTACAACTGGACACACTTCAATTACCACACAGTCAACGTAAAATGTCTTTTCACCTCATCCTCCAAAGGTGATCATCAGAGAAATTAATAAGAATAAGAATTGCGTAATTTGTGAAATTTATCATATTATGTCCTGAATAGTGGAAACAAACTATTGTTTTAATGAAGTGTGCATGGCGTCATAAGGGATTCAATTTGTTACCGTGTTCTTTTTCACCACAAAGACCTTCTTCCTCTTTCAGGAGGTAATGTGCTTTTTCATTTTTTCTAATTGTTCAAAAAATATAATACGCTGAATGAACAGTACTGTTGTAGCGTAACTGACAAGTCATAGTACCTAAAGGGTGAAGGCTAGTATAAAGTTAAAATACAATAAAATTTAGTATATTTGTTTTTAATTAATTAGATTACAAATTTTAGTTCAGAAGAAACAAAAGCTTCGCAAATGCATTTCGGACGAAAGAAAAAAAATAACAAATAGGCTTAATCCATAAATGAATCAACAAGGAGTAGATACAATTGCAGTTTTATTTACAATAAAACAACGAAGATGCAAAATGCACAGATGCATAGGTAATGCACTCCATCTTGATAGTACATTACCTGGTAATACTGTACTTTGATAACTATATAGTTTAAGAACATAAAAGCATTTTTATTGAAAAAAAACTTTTTCATGAAAAAGATGGCAAATCATCGAAGCTAGGTAGTTGTCGTGAACAGAACTACACGTCCACTTTTGGGTACTAATGCACTGAATAACAAGTAATTTCGATGTTCATTACTGACTGTATCAGTAATAAAACGCTGGACTTACACCATTTACTATAAAATGTGGAAGGGATTATGTTCTCATAATTATAAATCAACTTATTAGGACTGCATCAATTTTAAACTTACTATGAATTGAAATGTTTCGTTTTTACGGGCTCTCCAAAGCAGTCAACTCAATAACAAATGAAGCACTAGAAGCTATCTTCAAGGCCACGTGGAAGTATTTTAGTTCCAACGTTTGCATGTTTTAAATCAATTCCTTATAATGCGTATAATATCCTGCGATTCATTCTCTTTTATTGTTTGCTGTATTAAACCACTTCTGACGTTATCAACGCCAGTGACGCCACGAGAAGAATTTCCAATATTCGCGCACAGGCTTACATGTGGATTAACTGTTATCAGGTATTATTACAGTCTCTTCCCCTTTGTGTGAAGGTGCTTTTATTTCTTGTCGTTATGAAGGGAAAGTATTAAAATTCCACACCGTTGTTCTATGGAAGGAACTCTTGACTAATTTCCCTGCAAAAGGGATTATATACTAAAAGGGATTCCCTTTCACGTTACAAATAGGAATAGGAACCGTTTGGAATTGTGCAACTAGAATATCAGCGTGGATATATTGATTAAGTTATAACCACACAAAGCATCATCATGTGTGTTTGACGATATCAATAGGATTCAATGCCGTTGTATTTCAAGTGATTTCGCATTCGAAAAGTCTAGGGATCGAATCCAGTAGACGACCATCCTCTCTGGGCTGTTGGATTTTTCTTAGCCATCTCCATCTAATGTCAAGATGATATCTTCAAAATAGATCCTCAACAACTTCCTTTTAACAGTGTCTCCAGTATTCTAGCCCGGCCTAAGTCTTAGAGACCATAAATCTCGACTCCAGAAGCAAAGGGATACAAGTGGCATTGACGAATTGGACAGAAGGTCATCTTTCATATACAGGGTGGACAAAAATTCATTGTCAAAATTGTAGAAACGAAAAGTTCTCATCAAAATAAGGGGAAAAAATATGACTTTGTAATTTTTCGAAATCCGCTTAGTTTCGGAGCTACAGGCTGCCGAAAGAGTGGAAGAATGAAATTTAGAGGTTGATATTTCCAATACCATTAACAGTAGAACTGCGGGGGCAATGTACCCTCAATGACTTCCAACTTGTTCTAACAAAAAATCCATATTTCGAAATTGTGCGATACCTGTGCAAGGGATTCCCCAAAGGAACTATGGGATTCCCACAAATTCCCTAAAGTATAGGAAGGCCGAAATGTAAATGAACAGGATGACTTTCCAACAGGTAACAATAATTCGTTTGTGCCAAGTCGATATCTCAAACAAATTCCATTTACCGAGTGATTTTTATTTTTAAAAAAATATGTGGTTGCGTAACTAACAGGAGTAAAAGCTATTCTCGGAACTGACATACATTCAACGAACTATTACTTGGATGGTCATGATGAATTATGTAAACAATACAGTATAGAGCAATAAATGACCGCAGTGGTCAAGTGGTCACAGGTGTCAGATCATGAGTCACAGCTTGAGTTCCGCGTTTGAGTCTTGGATGAGTATCAACTTTGTGAAATTTTGAAGTCACAAAACAAAAAAAAAATAATGGAAGTGAGATGGAATAAGGTTCTTGGTTACTAAAATGACCCATAAAAACAAAGAGTGTAGGTTTCTTTTTAAGAACCCATGACAAGGTAATGTCACAGAGCTATTAATAATTATGAATAAGGAAAGAAATGAGACATGTTTGAATCCAGTTGACATAATGTCTACAACATTCCAAATACATTTACATCTGATTGTCCTGATGCATTTGTACGGTTGGCTTATGCAATCTGAAAATACCGAGATCTGCCTATCCATCATACAAAGAAGTTAAACGAAAATGGTGATCTCTCCCAGCTTTACGGTAAATATAAAACTATACTATACGAGTTTGAAGGTCTTTAATCTATCCCATTGGAACTGTGTTAAGTGCAAGTCAATATCACGTGTTGTTTCCTTATCGTTTCAAACAGAGCTGAAACTGGTCAATTTTTGACAGCGTCATTGGGTCTGGGCTTCACACTCAGTCTGACTCAGTAATCCGATTTAAACTCGGTGACCCAGAGGACAAAACAAGTTTTTAATTATTTCCTTGCTTTTTTTATGGTGTTTTATTATTATTATTATTTTCACGGTTGACCAGGACCGAAGATGTTACTACCTCAAGAGTATGAAAAATACGACGCCGAAATTCCCAGTTAATTATATTTTCCAGACCGGATCATTCAGATTAGGTTTTGTACCATGTCGCCGAGTCACCTATGATCGGGTTAGGCCGGGTCATCCGGGTCACCAAAATTGGTCCGGTTTAAGCTCTGGTTTCAAATAGAGTATATAGAAGCTATCAATTTCAGACAGATACAGGTGATTTCATAGTAAAATATATCTAAAAAATTAAACCAAAAATGTTTGTTAGCATTAATTCTTTTATATTATTAATACAATACATGAAAGAAAATGAGATATTCATATGAGTAAATAAATAACTGTTTTTGTTTTAAGCTAAATAAAATGCTATAACAAATCACGATAAAATTATATTGCAAAGGCTACTCTTCAACACTCACATTAAGGGTTAGTTCCATAAATCGACCGCTAAACTTCTAGTCAGCGCAAAGTTGAGGCAAACTCTCATTTGGCGTACTCTCATTGGCCGAAATCAGACTTGGCCTCAACTTAGCGCTGACTAGAAGTTCAGCGGTCGATTGTAGAACTGATCCTAAGAAATTTTGTTGCGCTTGATTTTTCACTTGTTGGCACATTTCGTATGATATTGATTACGTTGTGCTTTTATCATTATTTAATACAATACAGGAAAATAGCATTGGCGAATGATTCATTCGCTAAGTAGAATCTTTTCTGCGGGTTCGATAAAGAAAGAATTGAAGAAAAGATGATCACTTGTGGGCTATATTGAACCGGAACGTGAACTCTGTGAAAAGAGTGATGAAAAGGAAGTTGAAAACCTGTCACTGTAAACGTGGAAAAGCTGAACACACAAGATATATATAGTGAGAAAATGGTGGAGAGAATGGGCGAAAGATGAATTATATTGGAAACAAGAAAGAAGTGAATGGAATTGATTGCATGTAGGCATCCTAGGCTCGGACCAGAATGAGGTAGAAAACGAAATGTACTCCGTGCTGGTGCTTTTCCACAGAAATGTGTTGTTCTATGCATCACTCATAGCGGTTTTGCCGGTTTCACACCGGCGAAATGTCACTCTTCTAAAGCGGTTATATTGTCACTAGATGTAGGTAATGTCACTCTTTGTAAAAAACAAACCAGTTACAACTTTTTTCTGTCAATTTGCAAACATAATTTCACATTTCAGACATAAAGGTCCACAGAAAGTAACTAGAAATGATACTATAGTCCTTACTGAAAAGAGAAACTTCCAAACTGATAAGAATTATGAGGCTCATGCAAACAAATTACTACATTTTGACCATATGAAAAATTATGGACTTCTATACCTTATAATTATCTGGTGAACACTTTCTGCTCTTCGCAAACTTTGCCAAGGTTTTCGCTCATATTAATATTAACTGTTAGACTTTTGGACAATTTTGAACTTAAACGCATTTATTATCAATAAATTAGATTTGCTTGTCTTCAAGTATTCTACTATGAGAAAAGCTGCGTAATTTACTTTATTTTCAAATTACAGCTTCACAAGTATCTACGTCTAAGCCTGGTAAGACTCCAACTGTCAGAGGCCCTGAGCGAGCACTATTCCTAGGAAAGAGATAAGGAAAGGAGCACCCAGAGCTTTATTTTACGTACACTTTCGTCATTCGCCTAGTGGCACTAAAGTGAACTCTTGCAAAACTTAAGATAGGATAGAGGCTATCAGGACTCCAAATTGCATGACTTCTCATCACGATTCAAAAGTCACAGCCTTAACGCTGTAGATCACCCCCGCCATCTTGGTACGCACCTTCCATTGATTTACACGGGAATTGTTTTACTCATTTCATGCCTCTCGGATGTAGAATATTTAAGTTCTGCTTTCACAAAATTTGTCTTGGTGCTTATTTTGACTCTTGTATAGTTTTGGTTTGTGAAGTTTCTCCAAATATATAAGTATAATGTATTATTAATAGTTTGCTATATAAATCACAATATGTTACCGGGAAATTATACTGTTCCTGTGTAAAATATTGCATTTCTATAAAGTAGCATGAGTAAAAGAGAACATGATGATAAACTGGGGGAAAACAGAAATTAAAACTATACTCCTGAAAAGTATAAGACGAGTAAAACAATTCCCATGTTAATCAATGGAAAGTGCGTATCAAGATGGCGGGGGTGATCTACAGCCTTAATTACTACAGCATGGTTGTTGGTGTTAGTGCACTCCATTGACTTAAATGTCGAACATCTCAATTAGATACATATTATATTAATAAATTAAGGACAGGAACTACAGCTTTAACTTAGTTTCTGCCAGGAATTGTACCAGGAATCGCCTTTGATTATTATAAGGTGACGAGTCCGTAGAATTCATATATCAATGGGTCGTCACCATTGCATTTACGAATATGCGTGTCCATTCTGAAAACATATTACTGGCCGGTTGATATAATTTAATCGTATGAAGTAGGTGGAGGTCTCCTTCACGTCTACTGACATGTAAATCTACCAAAAGAGTAAATAAGTGCCCACAAATAATTTGTTCAACCAGACTACCCTACCAGAAATGTTTATTTAAAATGGTAGGTAATTCTCACTTTGAATAGAGGCAGTTTATAAAGCTTGATAAAAGTTGCCTATTTCTTCCCTCTTTGTGTTTATATAGCTGCCTTATTTAAGACGTGCATCGCTAGTATCCACTGTCAGCTAATGTAAAATTGATGATTCTTCCTTTTAAAAAACCAAGACCATTTGGACCATAGCAGCATATTTCTTTCACCTTCAATACCTTCTTCTTATACGTGGCTTATGCTTTGTATATTTATGGAGGTACTCACTGAATTTTAGATGAGGAATCGCTATTTTCTTACATCGACCATAAATTGAACACAAAAGAGTCCCTGGAGTGAGTATTCGCTTTACTTTCCTGTCAACGAGTTTGGTAAGAACGTTATGATAACACAAGACGCTTTAAAGTCCTCCACCCATCCACTCTGCCTCCATCTTTCAGTATCCCGCCTTACAAATTGCTGTGAGAGCTTCAAGATGCTTCAAAAAGTTGATACAACTTGACTATGCTAACCAGATTTTTGTTCCATAAGAAATATTTCTTAAAAAATCCGTGCAACCTAAAGAGGAAGAATCTGAAATATAGATTTTGACAAAAGGAGGTTCTGGGGTTTTATTTTGCGGGAGGAGGGTGGATTAAGCTACTGTAATAACAGAGATGCGCATGTTTTAAAATTAAAATAAATTCTATGTGACATGTAAAATGATAACATATCAGAAATTTGTAATAATGCTACGTACTTCAATAATGGTAGATAAGACTTTTCTAAAGGAGTTTTCTCACAAATGAACAATGGAACTAAGATTCACAGCTCTATTTTATAATCACGTAATAATTTAGGCATAGCGAACATAGGAAATTAAAACTAGACAGGATTACGAAAGGAAATTTAATTTCCTTTCCAGGCTCGTGAATTTTCCACAAGATTATTTTTTTTAAACGTTAGTTACTATCACGGATTATGAACATTTCACTAGCTTAGCTAATGTTAGGATCTTTTATGGGGAAAAAAGTTAATGGCTCAAACTTAGATAAAACTTAAAAAATTTGCGGATTCTAAAGTATACAAGAGTAATATTTGTCTTTGTATATGCCAATGCCATACGAAGATTATATTCCATCGTGGTTGGTAAGCCGGAGGGAAACAGACCGTTGGGAAGACCGAGACGACTTTGGGAGAACAATATTAGAAGGGATCTTCAATAAGTAAGGCGTTTGTGATTAAAACTAGCTTGATCTTGCTCAAGATAGACTCCTATTGAGAACGTTTGTTACTCCAGCAAGACAATGTGAAAGAACGTTTTCGTCCATCATAGGGGATGGGGGAGCAAAATAATTTGACATTTGTTGATTTCCGTTCCTTGCTGTGCTTCTCTTTTGCGGTAGTCAGATTCTATGGCGAAAAATGCAAAATAATGCGAAATAAAAGTTACGTTTTGAGCTTCAGTTTAGGGTGAAATGAGTCTCGATATTAATATCGCCATCGTCCCCAAATCTTCAGAAAAAAAGATCACGTTTCATCAAGTTTCGAACCCTAATTATTATATTTGTTTGCGTGTGTTCTCAGGCGTTTGGTCTGCGTCTCCCTGGTTCTGGTTTCGATTCCTGGCGAGACCATAAATTTTAGAAAATTTAAAATTAATAAAAAGGAGATGAGGCGAAGTCATTAGTTACTAAAATGGCACAAAAACAAGTTTAATAAGAAGTTTTATTACACTTGTAATTAAGCAGTGATTCAGCCAGCACCCCGTGTAGGGGGTGTCACACCCAAATCCTCCAGAAACTCCCCCCCCCCACAACTTTAACATGTTTGCGGTAAAAATCGATAGAAATTCTAGTTACCCCCTCCAAACTGAACATTCTTGCGGAATTCCTGTATTTAACTAACTAACGTGGTCACTGTAAACTTGATATTCCACTAACTTGTCTAAAAATAATGCTCGTAACGCGTTAAACTACTTTTAAGCCTGTAGACAATACAGTACATTCATTATAAATGCCTGCACACACAGGTATAGAAGGCAAGATCACGGTCTATACATTATTTTTCCCCTTAAATCCTGGAACGCACTCACTTAAATATATTGTTAGACTAAGATATAATTTATCGGAACTATAAATTTTCATTGGTTAGTCTAACCGGTTTACGGACACAACAGCGAGTGCAAAAACAGCGAACGACCAGAACTGTGAACGACAAAAACAGCGAGCAGCCAAAACAGCGACTACCAAAACAGCAACCGACAAAAACAGGGACCGATCTAAACAGCGACTGCCAAAACAGCGAACTGTAAAAACAGTGAACGACCAAAACAGAGATAAAAGAGTTTTCATGTACCTATTTGGCAACTTCCCGGTGTTGGCCAATTTTGTTGAAAGCAAATAATATTGTGAGAGAAAAACACGTAGACGCTATACGAAAGGAAGTATGGTGTCATGTATAAATCCTGTAATTACGAGGACAAAAGTCTTATCAGAGAATACGCCATGCCTCTACAATATAATATGTTTAAATCAAATGAAATGATTGGGTTTACCATCCCACGGTTATGCAACTAGAACTAAAGGTGACGGTGATAAACTAAAGTAAATGATGAGGATATGATTGGTGGAATGAAGAAAGTGGGAGCACACATACGTATAAAACATCTATTGTCCGTAGTAACTATACTCTGTTAATATAACTTTCTTCTATTCGTACGTGCGTATAGATTTTTTCTCAGTGTACCTTCCATTCTGGAACAAAATTCTTATAAATATTAAGGAAAATAAACTAGAAGGAAGTGATTCGTGGAAAACTGAAAGCATGAAGCTCACATGAATGTGAAGGGAATTCATAATTCTTGTATATATGTATTCAAGAGTATGTGTATGTGGGTGGAGTGCACTCTCTGATCAAGACAATGATTTTACTTTGAATTTGTTATATCTGGCAAATATTAGTTTTGTTTAAAGTACAGTTTCATCCAGAACCTTACCGCATGGAATATACAGTTCCTAAACATATAACTTTCTTTCATCAGTGAACCAAAGCATTTAAAATATCTACCGGCTTTAGGCCTGTGCTCAGAATTGGTTTCGATTTCACAGTTTATACTAACGCAAATTTCCTTTCTTCTGATTCTAATGGTTCTCTAAAATACGAAGAACAAACAAAGCATTGGCGACCTACAGCTGTCGCAGTGAAAACATTTATGTAGAGGCAATGTATCAAAGAATCGACATGCAGTTCAACAATGTATTATATATAAAACAACAATGAAACCACGTTGAAATCTAATACTTAGACGTTAGTATCGCGTAAAGGACGCTTCTGTTCTCGAAGCTATAGAGTTTTCCTCAGTTCACTTGTATGTTTGAGTGAAGTAAGACATGGCGTTAACATTTATACAATCCCAGAAATGGTTCAACCTGCTTGTGCACAATGGATATACATATCCGATGAGACGAAATATTATTATTATTATATATATAAACAGCGAGGAAATATTATTGTATTGCTTTGTGTTAAATGTTTTAGTTCCTGGTAAATACTAAATATTATTGCTTTGTAAATATTATTAAATATTTACAACACCCAAACAAAGTTTATTTTACGTCTCGATATAATTTTAGGTATCGTATCAACGTTGAGACATTTAAAAAATAAAGGAAGTCCATTAAATATATTGAGGTATTTGGATCTGAATAGGACTTTCTCTGGTCAAAATATTCTAAGAAATAACCAAGGAAAAGTGGATAGTTCGGTTTAAAGATAACAGCGGGCAGTAGAAAATATAGGTACAATAAAACCAATCACGTAGATCGATCTGAGTCGAACTTCGTTTGTTTCAACAAATCATTCCAAGATATAGCAAAGATAAAGCAGAAAGTACATTTTTAAGATGGCGGAGGTAAGTTGCCAAATAGGAACATGAAAACTATGTTATCGTTGTTTTGGTAGTCTCTGTTTTGTCGCTCGCTGTTTTTGTTATTCGCTGTTTTTGTCGTTCGCTATTTTGTTTGTTCCCTGTTTTGGTCGTTAACTGTTTTCCTCGTTCGCTGTTTTGGTCATTCGCTATTTTGGTTGTTCGCTGCTTTGGTAGTCGCTGTTTCGGTCGGGTGCTGTTTTCGCAGTCGCTGTTTTGACCGGACACAGTCTAATCTTTCTTTTATTTGTGTATACCCTGTTATCACAATGTATTCAAGACCTGAATTTTCATGGAAATAAGGTGGAAACACTGAATTTTACCTCGCATTTGTCTCCAACCATCAGTATGTGAAAATCCAAGAATGTCGAGCCTCACTGCAACACATCTCACATCACAGACAAGTTATATCCAAAACTGAAACTTCTAATATGCCCACTCGAATTGAATTGACACTGTCGCACATCACTAATTCGAAACTGATTTGACATGACAACATACTACGAGTGTTGAATGCAACCAAAACTATCATCGGAACACAAATCCACCAGATATCGCAGGACTTGTGTGCTATGTGATAAGCAACACTTGAAAATGCATCATTTGAGAAAAAATCCAATTCGTCTCATGTTGTCGTTGAGAAAGACAATTAAATTATAAACTATTTCCTTTTGAATACTCCCTAGACAAAAGTGTTACATTATTTATGGCGCCCAAACAGGGACTGAATTAGCTGTTATAAACAGAACTGGCGGGAAACACAGAACGAGTTGAAGATGAACGATTATTGGCTCCCTTCCATATATGGCAATATTGTCAGTTTCCAAGTTCTAAGAAAACGCTTTTTCCCATCTGTATATAACTTGTCTATGGTTTAGACCAGAGACAACCTTAAAACATTTGCTTCTACAGTCAGATGGGAGGGAGTGGAATTGGGAGATTAATTTTGCAGTTGCCACTTGTATGTTGTAGACTATTATTGGTCGCATATTATGAATTAGCTTCTGAAGTACTGCTAGCTTCACAGTTAAGTGGCATTGGGTTTAACTACGACGTTTTATAAGAAACATTGAGTGTCGGATAACGCAATCCTTACCCACAGTGAGAGGAAGTTTAACTTCTTCACTGAGTTTACTACTTTATTGCTGTTTCGTAACAGCTTGTATAGCTTAGTGGCTTGAAAGGGAAGCTATACTGATGAATTAATAAGGAGAGGTGTAATTGGACAATAACATTCAAGAAAGCGAGGGAATTTAGAACAGTACAGTTTCCAAGAAGAAATGAAAGAAAAAGTTTCAAGTGTTTTGTTTGGAGTAAGTTATCCCACGGCTCCGAGCAATGGACTATATGAAAGAAGGGGAAAAGTTTACTGAAATGAGGGAATCTGGCTGTGGAGAAGATTGGAGAACATCAAATGGACAAAAGAATGAGCAGTGAGAAAGTTTTGAGGAACATAAAAAGAAAGAGGAGGTTCACGGTAATCATAGCAAAGAGGAAGATAAATTGAAAAAAACAACGCCTTAAGAGACTGTCTATAAAGAGACTGTCTATAAAGAAGAGTTAAACGACAAGATTCCTTTGAATGAGAAGAAGATGAAGAATAAGACTTGGAATAATGCACGTGTGATAAAGTGGAATGAGCTACCAAGAGATAACGAAGGAGATGTGGGACAGAGTGAATTGAAGACAGATGTTGTCGAGTTGAGTTTGTTCTTGTGCAGAATCATCAGAAAAGAGGTATAGCATATAGAGTTCATACTAATGGGAGCTACTCCGAAGCATGGTACGGAACACGGATGCGAGAAATGAATAACTGAAACACTGCGTGCAGTGGCGGACTCAAATATCGTTTTACTCTGTAGAGCGCTTTACTGATTTCTAATTAATGCCTTTGAGATTAAAAATGTTAGCTGAATAATATATAAGTATTAATATAGGAAGTCTAGACAATCAAGTTATATACATTTAGGGACTGTATATCTTTTCTCTGGTACCAAATAAAAGATGAACAAGCTTTATACAGAAATTAGATAGACCTTTATCTACAAAATGACAGAACAGGTGAAAAAGAAGAACAATGATCTTTCCTTCTTTTGACCTATCTAACTGTGTTCATATCGATACTGCATGAAACTGGCAATATTATAAACATGATTCCATTAGGTACTGGAGCTTGAACTTCTAACAAGACGCCACCTCTTCATTAGATACCATCCCGACAATCGTCTGGTGCGACTAAGGAAGACTCTGTTAGACCTCAATCCAGATGGTCGGTTTGTACAAAATTCGGACCTCCGTTATTTCAGATAGCGCAAACCTCCATCACTAGTCTAGATAACGTTATAAAACCTTCTTCACATTCAAAACTTAACATTGAAAGAAAGCACTACTTCATATACATTAATAGAAAAACCTTATGTTTGCCTCTCCACCAAATGTGCATATCATCAAGGGTTAAATAGTGATGGTGAGGACTTAGTATTGCAAAAAAATGGATTTTCACAACACTACACGATCGACGATCAAATATATTTTTAAAAGTTAGATTCAATTTAACTTGTCATATAGGACCATTAATATAATGCTCTCGTATTGCTCTGTGAAATGTAACAGCAAGATCATAGTTTCCCTTTGTGGTCAGCCAAACGATGCATAGTTAAACACTAAACGTTGACCTGTCAATGGATATAATCAGCGAATCATTAGAGGCTAAATAACCATGTGTTAACTGTGGTCGACCCATTGGTTCTTGCAATCGGTAGAGAAACCACGCAATAAATTCTACTCAAATAATTACTACTGCGTATTGATACACGATTGGAATTGATATCCAAGAATAGTCTTTCAATCGCTAAACCACGTAATGGATTCTGGTAAAAATAGAATCGATCGGTGGAAGATACCACGGCTTTGGTCTACTATACATTTACGCGAGAAATACGATATACAACGCAGAAAACTTTTTTTTTTCTAATTAAAGTTTAAATCTTTTCCCAACGTATAAGAAGAAGTAGTTGAATTTGAACATGTTGTGTAAGTCAGGATTAAGTGATCAACAACAATGTTTCCATCTTTCTCCAATAATGTGATCCTTTAGGATGTAACATCTAAAACAATATTTGGAAATGAAATAATTATGTTTTATGTATTTAATTTTCAGCACGGTTTTCCAGAATTCGTTTTATATCTTTATTTACTATAATGATACAAATACAGCGGATTTGTACATTATTATTCCACTTCTGACATACTTTCAACTTTTCTCAATATTTCGATTGATCTTTCTTTGTATCGAGTTTGACCTAGAAAGTGTGTTGGCAGAGATTATTTGAAAATGTGAAATACGTTTTTGCTAAATATACATAAATATCTCAGTTACTATCTGGGGTCTATTTCTAAAGTTATATTTTATTTAAATGACAAGATTATTTTTTAACGTGGTAACAAACCGTCAAGAAAACCATGTACAGTTATTGGCTGAAATGAGAGACTCTTTCCACCTTAAACACCCTACATTGTGGAAAAAAACTGTTTTCTTCATTACGGTAATGCTTCGACACGTCGGTCAATTGTGACCGACTATGCCACAACACAATGTCAGCGTCTTCCCATATCCGTCATATTCTTCAGATTTGTTAGCAGTTCATTTATCACTTCTTCTCTGAAAAATCTGCTGAACGGTCGGAGATTTGCACATGCAGAAAAGCTTTGAGCCAGCTACAGAAACAGCGCTACTATCATTGGCAGCAGAGCTGAAACGGGTCACAGGATCAATCGGGTTCTATCGGGTCACCAGGTCTATGCTTAGAACCCAGTCTGACCTGGTGACCCGATTTCGACCCGATTACCCGGAGCGCAAAACAGACTTTTCAATTCTTTCAGGGGTGACTGAAATCAGAGGTGTCACCCCAGAGCACGAAAAATGCGACGCCGAAAATCCCAGTTGATTATATTTCCCGACCCGGGTCATTCAGAATAACCGGGTTTCAGCTCTAGTTGCCAGTGGTGTGTAACAGCAGAGGGGAGGTAATTCTAAGGTGACGTATAGCGCAATCCTCTGACTGATCTGTGACCACTTTCTCGGAAGTTATTGACTGCACTTTGTAGAAGTATCAGTAATAGTAGTTGTAGTAGTTGTTGTACTAGTACTAGTAAAATGTATAATACTTATATTTGCAATCCGTTTAATGCCAGATAGTTTAATTAGTCTAAATTTGAAAACGTTATCATGAGGATGTATTTTTCGTCGACAATTCGTATTTTTTCGCTGAGGAGCGGTTTTTCTTTAAGTGCTTTCTGTATGCGTGTTAGAAAGCTGAAAAGTTCGTGATGTATACATAAGAAATAAAAGAGAATGGAGAGGAATGTTCGTTCCTATCTATTGAGAGAACCGGAAGTCAAGGAATACTAAATCAGCTTTCAGGAATTTCATGCACCTTGGAGAAAGAAGAGATTATTCCTATACATAAGAAGTTTTTCAAACTTTTCACGTTCACATCGCCTTTAGTAGATCAAAATTTCTATAATTAGGTTCAACAAAATATGTATAAATAAAATATACACATGATTCTGTTACGGAAAAATCACATGAGACATGTTACCTTTTTCCTTACTATAATCCTTTTTTTAAGCAGTGCTTTTCAACCCTTTAATACTCACGGACTGAATAGGAGAAAACTTCCAAGGGTTGGGCGGATTTTCTAAAGTTAGAAATTTGTTTGGTTTTCGAAAGATGCCAACACCTTACGATTCTAGTCCTTTTGGAAAAGAAGTATAAACTTTAACCTTAATAAAGAACTGATGAAATATATAAAATAAGTATTATATAATTAAAAGTTCTAATTTGCCGAGGACTGGTACTGGTCCGCGGACCTGCGGTTGAAAACCACTGGTTTAAAGTATTGAATCGAACTGAACACCAGATCCCTCATTTCCAGTTTCACCTTGAAATTTCACCACAATTTTTGCTTTTTATCACATAGACAACGGATAACCGTAAATGCTCCTATGAACTGGATACTGCGGCATACACTGTGAAAACCACTTCTGAACGTGTATGCACATACGTATAACACACAAGCCGTATTCACTGGTAAATGCTACATCATTGTTATAAACTAGAATTAATAAGTTCTGCTAGTTGTGCGAAGCGATGTCTCACTACGACTATTTCACTTTTCTTAATTAAAAAAAAATAACTTTTCATAAGGTTTTCCCAGTCTTTTTCTCCCCTTGTTGAATTTTCTACTATAATTTCTTTCTATTAAAGCAATTTTGTTTCCTTAACCGAATGTTTCATAACATGTATGTCCTGTTTTTCAATATTGTACTTCAGAACGCTGTTATAAGAGCTCTTGAACTCAACCAAACTCTTCCAAGCATTATTAACGATATTTGAAGAAAAAAGCAGCTTCCGGAATTAGATTCCTCCTCCCACATTTCAATTAGCGTTGCTCGGTTCTCAAAGGTTCAAAAGGTCACGAACTAATAAATTGGTTCGTTCATTGACTTCCCTTTTTGTTTTCCCCCATCAACCCCCTCCCCTTTCCCCGTTTATTGAACTGTTTCAAATAGCTAATACTTTATAACTACATGTTGCACTGTATCTGTAACAATGTTGTCACGTTCCAGTCTCAATATTCCCCTCAAAATACTGAAAAAAATCCAGATTTTTGTAAAAAAAAAATCCCGCCAGCTAAGTTTACTTTCAAAATTACTCAAACTGAAAACAAAGAAATTCAACAAAATTTCCCGATTTTGGGTCTTTTTCTCTTTTACCCTTCATGTGGCCCAAATTTTCCCGTTTTCCGGGAAATTTTCTTCCACCTGACAACACTGATTCTTGTATACTCATATTCAGAAAAAAAACCTGCTTATGGGCACACTTTTGAAGTCCAACAAACTGCGCAATATAGAACCAATATGTTCTTCGGATATTTAAAGTAGATGTTTGGGAGTTTGTGCTCCCCCACACAATTCGGTGTTGCCAGGTTGAGTAATATTCACAGACAAATTATCACGATTAAATCGCATTGGTGCCACCTATTCCCGTTCTACTCAACTGCTTTCTGGACTGTTCAGCTACACTACTAATGTGTCGTAAAGAATTCAAGTACTGCCATCTTTTGGTCTCCTACGAAACTATGTGGTAACAAAATGCTGTGGTGGGAATGCGAGTAAAGATAAAAAAAAACCTGCCAAACGAACCGTTTTCGATTCGCAGCGTGGTGTGTTCGATAGAGTGGTGGACTGTTGGTTAGGAGATTCGTGTTATAGATTCGTGGCAAGGTGATATTTCAAACTTTTTTTTAAATAGAATTTTACTTTTTTTTCTTAGTACTTATAAAGAATAGCTCCCTTTTGATTCCTTTTCAGTTTTTTTTTCTTTACAAATTGCTACATTAGGTTAAAAGTTAGGGTGGATAAATCAGGTTAGATATCAACGATTACGTTTAATGTTTTTCTAAAACTTTTATTCTTATCGTATAGTACGTTGTTTAACAGCTATCTAATAGATGGCAGCACCTACTTCTGAAGATTCTTTGCTGTGTAAAAGCTTTCACCTGCTCAACTTCTCTTCCAGCGGTTAGGAAACATATAGAATATTACCAGAGCCTTGGTTGCCATTTTGTGAGATAGACGTATGCAAATGTGGTGCAACATTGTTACAAGTTATTTATATATCCACAAATGTGGGTTTAGTGAACCACATTAAAAATTGTATCTAAGCAATGCATTTGAACAATTTATTTATGAATGAAGACGGTAGAGAGGATTCTTATGCTTGTCCACCATGCAACGTAGCGATTTCTTGACGCCTTCTATGCTCCACCCGTATCAATTATAAACTTTGCCCAAATTAATTTCTTACATAATAACAAATTGATTGTAATTGCTAACCCGACACGTTCTTCGTCATTTCCTTTCGCTATATTACATCATTTGTTACTATTTAATTGCACGGGTGTTCAACACCTCCTCTCCCCATCTTGACAAATAAGACACCATCTAAATTGATACTTGCATTTTCTAATCAAACCGTGCATAATCGTTAGAGACTAAAGTAATGAAGGAAGTCCTATAAATCCAAACTTTAGACCGCTGTTAAGTCATAAAGATAGAAGATGGAGAAGCAATAGAGGTATTAATCATGTTTAGAAAGGAATAAAAAAAAAATAAGTTTGCACAACGATTAAACACAATACCATACACATAGAAATAAACAATATTCATATGACGAAACCAGTGTCGCTAACTCAGAACAAATATAAATGTTTGTAAATAGCAATTATTATATATCTAAAATGCAAAGAAAATCAAGCACCTTTTGAAATTCTTATGTACAGTGGTGCAAACTTTGGTAAATAAATGATCTAGAATAACACTAAACCCACTAATTATATGAGTCAACATTACGTAAGATCAATCAAATAATTGGAAAGACTCGAAGAATAATCTAGAGGAAAGTGTTGACAAATACATTGAAATATTGTGGCAGCGAATTTCCCACAATAAAGCTCCTTACGAAGTGAAAACAACAGGAATACTTAGCGAATAGTAAGGTGGTTGTCGCGTTTCTCATTCTTATCTTGTAAAGTTTTTTTTTCGTAAAATAATACTATGCTTTTCTTGATTATAGAGGAGCTAAATTATAATATTCCTTATTTGTGAGTAATTTAGGTGTTGCGAAGCAAAGCAAATCAAACGAAGAATATGTGGTAGATGAGCAACACTAGAA
Organism: Lepisma saccharinum; assembly: GCA_022664845.1. Lineage (NCBI taxonomy): Eukaryota > Metazoa > Arthropoda > Insecta > Zygentoma > Lepismatidae > Lepisma > Lepisma saccharinum. Next base: position 7,135 of record JAGDQP010005760.1, on the reverse strand, counting down.
CCTTATCTCGAACCGCCACTGTCAGGAAAAACCTCCTGGAAAGATTCTGATGCCAACATTTTGAAACTTGCCCAATAAATCGACGTTGCTAAACTGATATCTGAAGTCTGTTTCTCCATACGTGGTTTATTGAGACACTAGCCTGCGTTAGAGACTAAGCAAATATAGTGTAAAAATATCATAAGGAAAGCCTTTTGCGCAACCAGTTCGCAAACGAACAATGTAACTCGCAGCTGCATTTCGTAAACTCGTAGCTACGTGTGTTCCAATATTCGATATATCGAATCGATATGGATATATAAAAATATGGAAGTTTCGATTCGATATTTTAATTGGATACTTTTTCGATTCAAAATGTTGATATCTTAGATCCATATTTCAGTTCAAAATTTTTATTCGATATTTAAGTTTAATATTTCGATATATCGTTCAATGTTAAATATCTAACACCCCTACCCGTAGCAAACTTTACTATATATCATTTCACAGTAGTATTAAAACACACGAACATGTGCCTATTAGAATGTTTCATTTCGCATGCGCGGTAGAGCAGCGCGCATCCTATGTGTTGGGACCTTGTAGTTTGTATCAGGGTAGTCCATCATACAAAGTCATCTGATGCCGAAGTATAATTTACCTTG